>WBMZ01008129.1:0-47155 GCA_013400975.1 Atrichornis clamosus | reverse complement strand
ATATATGTATTATATATATAAATAATAATTATATAATAATATATGTATTATATAATAATAATTCTATGATTATATTAAATTCTCCTTCGTGACAGTACTTGTGGTGTGTCTGCCCTTGGGAGGAGAAATTCTTTTTCTTTAACTGCTAGGCTGACACATCCAGCAGGATTTGGAGGACAGCAGTATTTGATGGGGATAGATGAAATGAAGAGCAGATCTTGAAAGAATCACTCCTGACACTTATCCCAACCTCATGCAGGCAAGGCCAGATAGTCCTTTGTGCAGAGGGTGCAAACACACACACACCTGCGCTGGAGAGATCGATCAAGCAAAACCTTCTCCAATGCCCTTTGGACTGGGCCTGCTGCTATTCTTCAGGTAGCGAGGAGCATTTTCTGATGTGCCTTACAACACCTCAGGATGACAAGCACAAGCTTACCAGCATAAAAGTTTCTGGCAATGTTTTGCTGAGAAGCTTTTGCACTTCTGATAGTTGCATGGTCTCTGAAACTCAGCAGGAGCAAAGCTGTGGGGTCACAAATGTGCTTTCTCTTTGCTCCTTTAGCTGCTGTCCATGTATTTGGCTGAGATAAAGACTCTTTTGGAAATTATTCATATCTTCATTCAGTGCTTTGGCAATCTGAGGAGACTTCATTACTCACTGATGCTTCAAACTAGCAATGGTAGGGCCCAAATATCCTTGGATTTGACAACCAACAAACATCTTCATCAGTGAAGTCATACCAGGCGATGTTGTTTTGATGTGCAATTAAGTTACTAGGGATCTAGTCACAGAGCAGAGCTTTGAACTAAGTAGCTCTCCCTGTCTGAAGCAAGCAGGGGAATAAACACAAATTTGTGTGTGTCTGAGACTCAGTTTGCCAACGGGCAAACTGACAAGTGGGGGGATGTTCCTCAGCAAAGCTGACTCGAGTGTAGAAGGTGGAGGCTTGTGTGCAGGGGAGGCACAGACAGAGGTGTGGGGGTGAGGCATCCTGCACCCTGCCTGCTCGCTCCACGTGACTGGGATGCTCAGTTCTCTGGTTAATCCTGGAGAGCCTTGCAGAAAGAGGACTTTATAATTTAGAGGCCAAGAAATACCAGCATAAGCGTCAGAAGCAAACCTGAATTGAAACCTGCAAAGTATTCCAGAAAAAAATGGGAAAACTTCTTCAAATATCAGTGTAAGACAGGAAGAAAAGCAAAGTCAGACTGGTGTGCAGTAAATGAGATTAAAGATAACTTAGGCATGGCCTGCAATCAAAGGAGTATTTTACCTCTGCTCTGGTTTGAGGAAGACAAATCCTACGGGCAAAAGCAGGCGGGTTAATGGGAACAGGGATATGGAAATAGAATTGTTACTGTGCTCAAAGAGCAGGCGGCGTTCCTCTCAGGAAGGCAGGTCATGTCCGTCCAGGAGTTCTGGAAAGACCAGCATGTGAGGTGGCACGTCTGCTAGCAACTGTTTTTATACATCTGCCAAGTCAGAGAGAGACCCTGTGACTGCAGGATATCCATTACAAGGTGTTCAGTTGTGCAGGGTTAAAAAATAATCCAGCCAACCATCAGCATCCTTGTAACTCTGACCTCACTGGTATGCGGGGCTTTGGAACATGCCTTGAAGGTTAATTAAAAATGCAAAGGCACATCAAAAATGGGATGAAATGCAACTAAAGGCACATCCTGCCAGACTAACCTGATGGTTCTCTTTGATAAAACAATTATTTTTCCAGACAGGTGATATCTGCCAGATTCCCTTTATCTAGACTACTTTAATGTATTTGCTATGATGTCAAGTGAGAAACCACTGATGCTGCTGGAGACAAAATAGATTAGTAGAGGAATTGCATCGTTGGTAAGAAGAGGAGACAATGAGTGCTGAGGCTGGAGATCTCAGGTCAGGAGGAGTTATCTGTGAGAGTTCTTCTAATCGGAGTTTTGGGACCAATTTTGTTTCACTGTTTGCGTTAATGGCACGCTCCTGGCCCATGTGAGCACTGTGCTGCTGAAATGCACTGCACAAATCTGTGAGGCATTGCTGGTATGGAGGTGGTTTGCAGGCCAGGCAGGATGAGCAGGGCACCTTGAGAATGACTGTAATAAAAGGAGGGTGACATTCAAGTAAAAGACAAAGAGTCATGCAGGTGAAAACTGAGGTCACAGGTGGCTTTTGCTATTAACAGAGAGTGAATCATTTGAGAAAAGAACTGAGGAAGAAGAATCAGCATTAGATTGTCATAGGAGAGTTGTATACTGCCACCTTGATTCTTACGTTGCACCTGTTTCCAGTTGAGAAGAGGAAGTATTAGTGCCCAGATCAACTCTCGTCCCTACCCATTCCTCTTTGCACGAAAGATGTATAAACAGCAGAGCAGCAGAGAAGACCTACAAGGGAGACCAGGAGATCCGAGATCCTCTTTCCTAGGAGGCCATGGGAAGTTACTGGAGCACATGCACCTGGTGATGGGGATGGAGTTGGATGGAACAGGCACCCTCCTGCAGTCTCACGTATCCAAGTGCTCCCTGCTCCAGTGTAAGGCCAACGCCCACTGTTGCCAGCCACTAACATATCCACATCTATTTTCTTTGGATTAGGGTCAAAAGCAGCCCATGGAACAAGAGGTGTAAGTGGGTGTAGGGTGGGAAGGGAGGAAAGCTCAGTGGTGCCTCCCAGTGCTTCGGTACCAAATGAACCAGGGTACAGTTCCGCTCTCTGTCCTGGGAGCTGTCAGCTCTCCCATCACCAGCGCCTGGCAGTTGAGCTGTAGCATCAGGGGTCTGACAGTGGCATTCTGTGAGGAGCAGTCACAGTTGTGTGCAATTGCATTTGTTTTAATATTTTTCCTCAAAGCTTGGAAAAGCAACTGAAAAAAAAACCAAAACTGCCTGTCTACATGATTCACAGCCAGAGTAACCAACTACATCTTGCTCTGCCTAGCAATTACCAGAGTTTTTCTGCATGTGTTGTGGAGAAGGGAATTTGCAGGAGTGCTCCAGGTGAAGACTAACCAAACAGGTAAGAGCAGAACCTGATCCTCTGGCCATGCCTTAGGCCAGTCAGAGATGGAGCAACCTGGGTCTGAAAGCTACATTGCTGCCTTTGTTGGAGATGCACGGGGAGAGGGGCTGTTGCAGTGGGCTGTCAGACAAAGCCCAGCAAGTGGCCAAGAAATGGCTTCCAGCCCAGGTTTGTCACCCAAATACTCAGGAGAGCAGAAGTGCTCAGGGCTGCAGGGCCATGCCTTTTACAGAGGGACTGCAAAGTTACCTTCCAGAAGTTCTTCAGATCATCTAGGAGCTAATACTGTCTCCATCACTGCTGCCTTTCTAAAGAGAGGGGTGAGAGGGAGAGACAGAGTGTGAGAGAAGAGTAAATGAGACATAGAAGAGCTGGATGCTCATGCAAAACTGCAAGAATTAAAAGTGGCAGCTCTTCAAGCTTGTGTAAGACGCACATGGCATTTGCAGTCTTGGCAAAGCAGTCAGGCAAGCTCTGGCTCCTCTCGTGAGAGCAGTTGGGACTGGAGAGGGACTCTCCCACCAGGGAGCCCTGGCAGGCTCTTGATTAACATGGTGGTGTTGAGGAGCTAAGTCAAATACAATTCTTAAACTGATTATTCATATCCCATTCTGTTCACTGTGGGAAGATACTCCTTTTGGGGTTGTGTTCATGGGCCATACAGATTGTCAAAGTGAATCTAATTAGCAAGAGAAATCCAAATGGAACAATGACAGGTAATTGTTAATGATGCAAGTGTATTGTACCAACTCAAATGAAATCTTGGGTTGCAAACAGCATTGAAAGGCAAATAAACATTTACAGTTGCACATAAAACACCACAAGTTCTTACCTCGCTGCCCCAGGTATGGTTGAGCTGAGCTTCCACCTGCAAAAAGCAGTGACTTCTCAAATGCCTCCCAATCATCACCAAAATAAAATGTGACAAGAAATGAATGGCCTGTAGAGCTTTGGTAGGAGAGGTGGTCTCTGTCTGGGCTGAAAGCTATCCCTTGCTTTAGTTTCATCGGCGCAAACCTCAGCTGCCTACAGAGCTGATTGAAAAAACCAGGACCCTTTTTACTCACCCAGTCTCTGGACTGTACCTCCAGCCTGGGGGTCGGAGCATCCTGGGCCGCCAGCTGCTGGAGCTGCTCTTGGCATGCCTCTCCAGCTCCACCAAGCAAATGTGGGGCGGGCCGCCATCCAAATATTTTGGATTCAGTTTGGATCGTGAATTATGCAATACACCCAGGCACACACACAAAACCCATTTTGTTGTTTCTGCCAAAACAGGTGGCAGAAACAACAGGAGGTGGGCACATAGACCTTTCTGACTGTACAGTGAGCTGTGCGTGAATTTGTTGGAAAGATCCGGCTCAGCGCCTGCATTTTGGTTAGAGGCCCCAAAAACAGAGTGCTGCTGACTGGCACTCTCAGGCTGTGGAAACTGCCGTGCTCATAGAGCCAGTGGAGCAGTCGTGGATTTGGTCCAGCACTCACATAAGATGGCCCGGATCCCATGCCTTGTTTCTCTCTTTCTAACCATCAAAATGGTTTGGACTCGTCTTAGTTCAAGACCTACTTATTCCTCTGCATTTTTTGGGTAGGAAGGGTTTGTAAGAAGTGAATTGTATAGAAATGTTAGGAAAGGTGGTTCAAGCTGTAACATTTGGTTTTTCAGAGGTTAAACACAAGCTGGATGTTTTTTTGGCAATACTATAAATGTAAATGTGATGAGAAGCCTGGACAGTTGAAACATTTTCTACCTATTCATCCTTTCAAATGTGTGTGGGCAAGACAACCTGGTACAGACAACAATGCAGAATCTCCCTTGCATTATTTACATTTTCTGTGTCATGAAAGATGGGAGTTATAATGGACAAGGGTAGGAAGAAAAATGTGAGGAGAATATGAGTGATAGTTTTAAGACCAGGGCATTGGATAAGGCTTCTATGTCCACAGAACTCTCTGTCCTTGTCCAGAATGTGCAAGCTGGCTGATAAATATCCCTTCATTCATATAGTGTTGAAGTGCCAGAGATGAAGTTGGACATTCAGCTAAAACAAAAATATTTTAGTTAAAAGAGAAAAAAAATTTATATTAACAGTTGCTTTACAGAAGCAGAACTTTAATAAGAACAAACAAAAGGGCTGGGAAATCTAATTCAGATACTTATGGTTGAAGTAGCATTGAAGAGAGGTCTAACACAGTTGGTGTTTTATAAAAACCCTCAAAATGTCAACAATTTTCTTTTATATAGGTTTGGCAAAATTTTTGAAAACATAGAGAAAAGAAACATTTCTTCTTTGTAGTCCTCTTCCTAATGCAGGTTTGAGTCATTACAATGAGTTCACTGAATGACACTCAGTTTTGCCAAGCACATGTGAGGTTGAAAATTAAAAACTTGTCAAAGTATACAGAACTTTTAATATATTTTAAGGACTTTTGTTTGAGTGTTTTTTGCAATGACTTTGCATAGAAGTTTTTCCATGTATCTAAACTGATACTTAGAAATGTATTTTACACAGCTAAGAGTGTCATCATAACTTCAATTTTGTCTTAAAAATAATGATGAGATTTGACTTTTTCTATG
This sequence comes from Atrichornis clamosus, assembly GCA_013400975.1. NCBI lineage: Eukaryota > Metazoa > Chordata > Aves > Passeriformes > Menuridae > Atrichornis > Atrichornis clamosus. The sequence goes on along the minus strand of WBMZ01008129.1, from coordinate 41,561 downwards.
CCCTTATTTCTTCAGGATTATAAATGGTGATTTATTTATTTCTCTTTTTTATTGAGATATGTCAAGGAATTTCAAAGGCAATAAAATTTTGCCATTGAAAATAAAATTCCTACACTGTCAGGCAACCCTTGTCTTAAGCAGTAGGAGTTAACTGTTTCTTTGTAAATTATTTGAGTAAGAGAATTCATAAAAAACCCCCAACTCAGTTATATTCAAGCTCAGTTGAACAAGGCACTGTGGAGCCTGAACCAGTGTAAAAGCCAGTCCAGTTCTGAGCAGGGGATTGTACCACATGAGAGCTCCAGAGGTTCCTTCCAACCCAAATTATTCTGTGTTACTGAAATAAAATTTTCTAACTTCATAATTTCTAGTATATTTTTTCTACACTTATTTGAATCTAGACTTCTTCCAGATTTGAACACTTTTTTAAAGTCAAAACTTGGCTCAGAGTTCATTTATCTTTTCATTATTATTAGTTACAATAAATACATCTGTTACCTTCAACTGGAGGACTAGGGAATAATTAAAAATTACAAGGAGACCCCTTGGTATCACTTTAAGAAGAGTGAACAAACACTCAAGAGGAATCTTCACAAGCCAGTTTGCTAATTCACTTACAAACACTGTGTAAGAAAGCATAACAGAACCAGCAAGACATCTTGGATCATAATATAACCAAGCTTTATTCTGTAACAGCTTCAATATACTAACAAAAACCTTATGTCTTTATTCCCCAAAACCATTGCACTGTAGCTAACTTTAATTGTCTGGTGTTTTAAATGTACTTTCATGGAGAAATCTCTGTAATGCAAGTTTCTCACTTGAAATTATCAATCGATGGAATATTTAAGAACACAAAAAGGAGAAGCATGGCAGAACAGGTTGAGGTAGGCTCCCCCATACAGAGCTGGACTCTCCCTTTTGCTGTAACCTAGGGAACATGCCATTCCACACATACAGTTCACAGAGTAGTCAAGAAGAGTGCAAGTATTATTTATTCTAGAATCCATGAATCTGCATAAGTGGAAATAGTTTGTTTTCTTAAGCCATAGATCAATCTTTCAAGTCTGTTTCTTTTAGCACACTCCCTGTAGGTTTTCAGCAGTTAGAACTATCTCACCTGTGACCTGGAGTGACTGTTACTGTGTCACAGGCACAAAGAGTTGTTATCAGAAGCTTAAAGGACAAAAATTGCAATTACATTTATTGATTAAATGGCCTCATCACTTTTTTTTTTGGATGTACATTCAATGCTATCCCAAGACGTAATCCAGTGTCATTGTCCACTGCTCCTTTTAGTCCACATGACTCCTCCATTCACTTACTTTCCTATGGGTTGTTGTTCTGTCTTGTCTATTAATACAGAACCAGAGGGGGCAGCAGGAGGAGGAGGGAAAACAGCAGCTATCCAGATGGGATAGGAGAAATTGTGTTCCTAGTCTGTGAACATGTAAACCTGAGAAAGATCTGTATCAGAGAAGAATGAGGTTTACAGAATCTGAATTCCACATCAATCCTAACACCTAATGTCTGCTGTTGGACATTTGTTCATCTCCTGAAAAACATTGGTTAAAAAAACCCTGCACCAATACTTTTTAATTTCATCTCCCTAATCCCTAATTATAAAATGTGATTATCAAAGAACAAAGGATTTGCCCTACTGTCTTTATGATGTACAATTTACATACTACCCCATCCTTCCAGTACAGGTTGGCAATATTTAAAGGGCACTAAAATATGATAATAACAAGTATTATGCTTGCTGATGTATTATGAAATGTATCCCATTAGTCACTTTATATCTGAAAGGCAGCAAAAATTTCCACCTAGCAACAGAAAGGCTTTTAGGATTAAAAAAAATATTTGGCAGGCAGTAGGCGTGTTACACTATGCCAGGAGGAACCCAATTGGAGGTTTCTAGAGACAACAGGAGCATAAATAAGTTGCCATCCGTGTCGCCCACCACAGAGCTGGAATAAAATTCAAAGCTTTGTAACCTGAAGGAGCAACAGAGAAGCAAAGGGCAGCCTGGTGGCAGCTGTGGGCTGGCTGTGGAGATCCCTGGGGGGAAACACTGCCCTTCAAAGCCACAGAGAGAAAATGGCAGGAGATATTCCAGCTCACCTGATCCCCACTGTGCCATGGCTCCTGCTCGTCGTGTGGGCCACAAAAAGGATACCTCACTTCCTCAGCTGAGAAAAACTGATCCACTACCAAAAATGCTCAATTAATGACGGCACTGGTGAGACAGATTGAGAGATTCTTGCCAAGACTTCTTTTTTCCCTCCTACATAAGAAAATAGCTGGTGTAAGAGATCTTACTGGAAAGCAGAGCAGCAGAACACTTCAGTGTGGGACACAAAGCAAGCCAGGCAAAGGACAAGAACTTTTCCTGTTGTTTGTTTATATAAGTAACTACCTAGGAAAGTTTTTCTTTTCCTGTGATCTTTAATTTATTCTGGAATAGAAATGTCTTTGGTGGGCCAGGCAAAGGCTTTTTCCAAGAGAACTATGTTTTAATCACATTAAAATTTTCATTCAGTCATTTTTGTTCGGAGAAGGAGCTCTTTTAGCAGAAGAGGAGTATGCAGCCAGCGAGCCTCCTTGCATAGCTCAAGAGTGATCTGCTGAAGAGAAGGGGGCAGCAATACTTCATTTCCCAGGTGTATCCAAGCTCAGGACTAGGGAGTTCAGAAGGTGGACAGGGAACTTCTACAGGCTTTATTGAAGATGAGAAGATGCCTCAGCAGGCCACGTACCTCAGCCACGCAGCACTACATTCCCTAAGTCATCCTAAAATGAGATGGAGGAATTGCTTTTCCCACTTGTGAAGTGACACTGCTTTCATGTCTGACAACAACAAGTAAAATGAGCAAAATGAACATAAGCAGGAAGGACATCAACCTGTTGGAGTGAGTTCAGGAGGGCCACCAAGAGGATTAGAGGGATGGAGCATCTCTCTTATGAGGAAAAGCTAAGAGAATTGGGACTCTTCAGTGTGGAAAAGAGAAGGCTTAGGATGATCTAATTGTAGCCTTCCAGTACGTGAAGTTTTGGGTTGGAAGGGAAGCCTACAGGAAAGATGGAGACTATTTACAAGAGTATGTAGTGACAGGGTAAGGGGGAATGGCTTTAAACTGAAGAAAGTATATTTAGATTAGATATTAGGAGGAAATTCTTTATTGTGAGGGAGATGAGACACTGAAACATTGCCCAGAGAAGCTGTAGATGCCTGATTCCTCAAAGTGTTCAAGGACAGGTTGGATGGTGCTTGGAGCAACCTGGTCTACTGGAAGGTGTCCCTGCCCATGGCAGATGGGCCGGAACCAGATGATCTTTAAGGTCTCTTCCAACCCAAACCGTTCTGTGGTTTATGATTCTATTAAATGAGCATAATGAATGCATGTCACCGCTCAGTCCTGGAGGGAGCTGGTCTGTTCACAGGACACTCTTTTTGCTGCACACTGCAGGACACCAGAGGAAAGAGGCCTGAGAAAGGACAAGCTTTGTCAGCCCCAGCCTTGTTGAGGAAGCAGAAGACACACCTGCAGGAATCAATGTTCCTGCTCTCTCCCCGGGTCATTACATGGACATTGCTAAACATCTGTGTCCATTTGCCAGGAAACATGGATCACATCCTCAACCAGGACTCACCAACACCCTCCCTCAATGGGAGAGGAAGGTGTTTGCCTTATTTTATTGCTAGTGAGTGACAGTATTTGTGCCAAATCTTCAGGAAAGTCTCTATGCTGCACAAGAGGGCAGCAGGGTCACTCTGAGCTGTTTCATAACACTGACAAACAAAGAAACACTGTCCATGCTCCCTGCAGCCTGCCCCTCAAAAGCCAAGCACAAGTGGCCCAGTGGCACCCCCACGGAGGATGCCAGTGAGCAAAACAGTGCTGGGCAGAGGAAAGTAGTCAGCTGCTGGTTATCTGAGAAGCCTTCAGATTCCCACCTACTGGAGAGGGTGCTGGGACTGATATACCTCTGCATGGAGTGAAACTCTTCCCACCTTTTATGTTAAACAGAATCCACTTTAGTTTGGAGACAAGTCGTAAGCAGTAATTTGAGGATACCTAAAATGGCTGTGCACTTCTCTTCTGTTCAGCCCAGTCTTTGTGTTTCCTATCATGAATTAGGTAGGGCAAACACAGCCAGACAAAACATGGGTTGAAACCTGCCATCAGAGCTCGGCCCCATCACACAACCAGTGCCTGAGGCTGGAATTCGATCATGAGAGAGCTAATAATAACAACACACAGCAAAAAGCAGAGTACCTTGCTGCTGTTGCTGAAAGCATGAAAAATACCATCTTAATTTAAAGACTTATTATGGCATATTATGGCAGGGCGTGCCGACAAATGTGGAGCAGGCTAGAAGTGCTACGCTATGGTATGTATTCTTATTGCAATAATAATTAAAAAAAAAAACCTGCTGAAAATACAGTTTCAAAAAAAAGAAAGGACTTTCTGCTGTTTGTTCAACAATAAAGACAGAAAAAGCTCTGACAGCCACCAAATACTCTCTCTTTAAAGTGAACAAAAATGATCTAAAATGAGCCAAGTTACATTTCTGCCTCTGAAAACCTGTTAAATGCCCCATGGCCTGAAGAATATTCCACCCAATTATCTGGATTTTTTTCAGATTTGTTTTTCATCATTCTTAATATGTCAATTTTATAAAATATTATTCTTAAAAACAGTAAAGCTCACACTCAAAGAAACACAGAACTTCAAAACCTAGTGTCTTTCATTTTACCTGGCTGTGAGACAAAACCTAAAAACTTTAAGGTACTGCTTCAAGCTTGGTTAGGATGCAGTGTTCCATACATGTCAGAGGCAGCAGCACATGTGCAGGACCCATCAGATTGCTAGGCTGCCTTCCTGTGCTGCTTCAGCTGGGAAAGCAGAGGTGGGCTGCAGACCTGCAGGAGGCTCTCTTGGTTGAAGTAGGATCTCAGCTTCAGGAGGTCTGAAATGCCTTGCTCCTCACTGCCCATGGCTTCTCAGTAGACCAGGAACAGGACAGGTGGGGAAACTTAGGCATGCTTTGGGGTTGCTGTCCACTGACATCCCTCAGGGCCATCACTAGTACTCTTTTGGCAACAGGGCTCCCTGGTGCCAAGCCGGATTCAGGCTGTTCTTTACTTTTTCACGGCATCTCCTATACAGCCACTGTAGTAGTGGAGCAGGCTGCACCCCCACCAGCACAGTCAGACCTTTCCACATGCACCCCAGGAGGTGACCTGCATTTCATTTAACAGCAGTTTATAATTATTATCTGGGGTTTCTTAGTGAAATGCTAGAGAAATCCTAAATTTGGTTGGAAAAAGAACAGCCTTTTCTGTTTGCAGTTACTTGCTGGAGAGATTATTCTCAGGAGTTATAAACCATTCTCCAGCAAGGAAGGAGTGCTTGGGATTTCCAGCATTAATGCTCCTAAGAAATCATTTGGCTGTCACTAACGTTATGTAAATAGATGGTTCATGTTTATACTCTACAAAATGCATTTACAAGAAAAAGGCTGACTAATTCAGAGGTCAGCTTCTAATTCAAGGTTAGTGCTCAACAGTTTTTTGCCCCTGACAAATAAAACCACTAAAGGCTAAATTAAAACCATGTGCTCTAACTTACCTTTATGTAGTTACTGATATAAAGAGGCTGGAAGCAATCTTGCTGTCAAATTTAATGCCACTGTCTAAGGAGCGAAGTAAAACATCCTACGGAAGCTTTTGCACAAGGACACACATAAAGGGTGCCCGACCTAAAAGGTGTGAAGTGCTTGAGTACATGAAAGCCACCTTTCAGTGACCTGTCACTGCTATGGGCTAGAGGCTTGATTTCCCAGGAATACATTTAAATAAATAGCAATTTAATCAACAAATCATCTTCTTCATTAGGAAGAACAACTGGCTACAGGAAAACAAAAAAAAAAATCAGCATGAAGATACTTGACCCATACTAGATGGCAGTATTGGAGATGGCTGACAAATTTCGAAAACTACCAGCTTCCAAATTTTGTACCAGTTTCTTATTCTCCTTTCTAGCCATTTATTTATTACTGCTTAAACCTTATCTGGTCTTTAAAATTTCACTTAAAACTGAAATGGAAACTAAACTCCACTCCCTTTATTGGCTTCTCAGGTGTAAATAAAACTTTAAATTCATCTAGCATCTTCTTAAAATATTTTGCCTGGAGAGAGTGGAAGTGCTCACCTGAGGACTTGAGTGGAAAGTCAGTGATGCTGCTCAACATCTGCTGGGCTAGAAGTAGGGTGCAATGCTTCTGTTCAGCCCCCTGAACATGCTCCCAAATGGTTGGAGGACTGAGGTCTGTCTGGCCACATTTCTCAATCCCTCTGTGTCTAAGAAAACTTGGCCTAGGTCTGTGAGTGTGTGTCAAGGTGATACAAATCCAAGCTGATGCAGTGCTTGTTGAGCAGCGGGGCTGAACCGTGCAGGCAACTAACTTCCATGCAGAGCCAGCCTGGTCAGGAGCTTCCCAACTCCTTGGCTACTGAGCTATGGACCCCTTGCCTCTGCCACATATCCCAAACAACACTTCTAGTGCCTACGGCTGCAGAAGAAAACCTTCAGTTTATGAATGGAGAATTCAGTTTTATGGCATTCATCTGTAGAGCCAGCCAGCTCAGGGAGTAGATTTCTTTCTGTCAAAATCATCCTGGTTATCTGAAGCAATCTTCTAATTTTGGAGTATAAAATGCAAGTTGGATTATGAAATAAATAACAAATATTTGCACTTCACTGCCTCAATAAAAATAACCACTTAATTTGTATTACAGGGGTACCTGTCCAAGAGCTCAAGTGTCCTGTTTCCTACAATATCCAGCTTTTATAACACACTTACACATACAACAGCCAAGTGCATAACACAGACTTACAGCTGCTGAAGGAAATACAAATAACAGCAAACTGTAGGATGTGTCTCCAAGTCAGTGAAGGCCAGGAAATAAAGAGCACCCATTTATTTAACTGCACTGGGTGGGGACAGCACAGGCATATGGTGGCTGAGTGCAGGGCTGGGTTTGCCAGTCTGGCTGCCTGCTTCCACCCGGGTTGAGAAGGCTCCTCTGCCATTCACAGGACTGGAAGAGCCCCTGCAGCCCACAGCCAGTGCAGGGTGGATGTGTCAAATGAGTCCCCCAAGTGTTGGTATTTGTGTTACCTGGAGATACACCCTGCCCTAAAAAGAAATAACAGGCATGGCTCCAGGTTCAAGGCACTGGCTCAGACACTAAACTGACACCACAGCCTGACAAAGGCTGAATGTGGCCAGAGCAAAACAAGGATCTCACAGTTACTATGAAAAGTGCTAAGTGTTCACTCTCCCAAAAGGATTTCTCACATGCTGAACCTCATCTCTCTCTGATGAAATCTCTCTTATGTTCCAAACCCTCTTCTCATTTCAGGCTTTACTTTCATATTGTACCTTTAAACCCAACAAATCCTAAATTTCTTTGCTAAACTGAACTATCATAAAAATGTAAAAATATCCATTTTAAGTATGTGCCCAGACTAGAGGTGGTGACACCAGAAGAACTGCTATGTTACAATCATCTCATGCAAACTTTTTATCCCTAAAAATGGTGACCACATGGTTTTGTAGTAGGCTCAGTACTGTCTGTAGGTTTAGCACAGTGTCCAGGGGTGGGACCCAGCACCGACTGGGAATAATCAGAGGAATTATTACCTTTAATTGAGCATTGAATAGCTCACATTGCATTTGTACCCAGCTTCTGACCATGACTATAGTGGTAACTTGCCTTCCATGAGGCAGGATATGCTGCCTGAAAAGAAAGAGCTTTTGGGTTTTGGATTAAGTGGAGAAATGGTTTTGAGTGGATCAGCCAAGATAGCAATAATTGTTATGAGGCTTAGTGTAGCTTGTGCAGAAAATATTTTTCAATTGCTTATGGTGGATTGTCAGATGTAAGAGCAGGCAAATTTAGCAGACTGTGAAAATAATCCTAGCATAGCTTCCAACAACAGAAGTTAAACTTTTTTGTTGCTAAGAAATGTGAAATTACAAAAGCAGTAACACCAGTTGCTGCAGAACCAACAAAAGCACAAAATATTGTTAGCTGCAGTCATTCATTGTACATCATCTGATTAAAAGAACCTGATAAGTAGCATTTTCCAAGACTTGCCCTTAGATAAAATTATGTTTTGGCAGAAGAGGTCTTCTGTATTGACATGTACGTAGCAAAGCTCTTTGCGTACTGAGAAAACAGTTTTAAAACTTCACTGAAGAGAGCATAATTTTCCCACTGTTCACTGAAGACTCACATCATATTAAAACACTTCCAAAGGTTTTTCATTATTTGAACAGGGCCTGATCAGTTATTTATCTGAGTGATTTCAATATGGTAATGAAGCAGTGATAGAAATTTTTGAAAAAATAAACCAATAAATTATATTACAACCAAATTATTTGAATTTCAGTAATATCCTTAGTAGGAGATGCCAATATAAAGTCTGGTAGATGCTACTTTCTAAAAATTTAATGAAAAATAAGAATGAATGATTGCTGCCAGCTAACTGTTGAAATCATATATATTGCATACATCCATAATAGATGATCATTTAATCTTCATTTAATCTTGAGAGTTATGCTTAGTTTTCAATCATTTGGGGGGTTTTATCATCTCTCCAAATGTCAGAATCACCAACCTTTGTCAAACTTCAATTCATGGGAATGATAAGGCAAGCCTTCACATGGCAGTTTATCTCTATACCCGTAAGTTGAAAGATCTTAAAATGGTTTCCAGCTAATAGAAGTTATTTTTGTCCAATAGTTAAGAATTGCTCAATTGGCATTTTAAAATTCCTTAAGGATGAGTTAGATGGTGATGAAGGAAAGATGTTTTCAGTGACTGAATATTTCTTATCTTCATCTCACACTGTGCTAAAAGTTTGACTGCTCTAATTTTAAAGCTATCTAATCTTTTATGTGCTAAAGCATATGAAATCATGCATTATTAGAAGTATGAATTACAAGAAGAGTTCATTTATTTGGTGTTATATATAACCTTTATCTAAAATGCATTTTGTGGTTAAAATGTTTTCATTTAGTAATATTCATTAAGTCTCAAACTCTTCTTTCAGAGAACAAAATTGCTTCAACTTGATTAAGATACTTTATCTGGGGAAAGAAAAGAGTGACTTTTTTACAAAATCTATAATCATCAGTGAATGTTTTGATTCTTGCCAGTGAATTGGATGTGAATCCTGTGCATAAAGGATTCTTTACTGTGAGATCCATTCAAGTGAGTGTACAGGCCTCAGGAGTCTCACGTTGGAAAACAGCCACATAGTCTTCCTTCAGAAATGTGAGTTTTTCAATTTCTTAGAACATGTGGAATGTGTTATATTCATTTCACTGTTGCATCTGAGGCATGCATGAATATTTTCTTTGTATAAACATAGTTGGAAAGATTGCAGAAGTCTATTAAAGGCAAACTCTACTTAATGCTGAGCTTTCAATTTAAATTATTATAATTGTAGAAGTAAGGAGTTTTATCAACTGATTTTTTTTAAAGATGTGCTTATAGTACTAAAACAATGCATATCAGTTTACCAATAATGTGAAGCTTATCAGAGTGGAACGCCACACTTGAGAGCAGGGGACATTTCCACCTTGAAGAAAATCAGACAATGCTTGAAAGGCAAAATACCATTTCTCTGAAATGTCCTTTAAAATAATGTTCCTAATTCCTACCTGAAACGGTGGCCAACCTACCCAAGACTGATGCTTTCAGGACAGATGATTTGTTCTACAATGAAAATACAGTGTGAGCCTGCACTCATGCTTTTTAGTTTAGTCCTAGGACTTGGGGATTTGGTTTTTGTTTTCAAGTGTCACTAAATCTTTCTCCCTGCACTGCTGCTGCTAGATTAATTATTTTCTGTGCAAGGGCCCTTTTTTCAAAGTCCTCCATTATTCTGTTTTGACCATACTGGGGAACTTATCCAAGTCAACAAAAAGGCAGCCTTTATCACAGAGAGGCTGTTCATGAAGTAGATGGTTTCATATATTGCTGGGGGAGAATTGCCTTAGCATCGCTTATTCACACTGCTGTGCCAGGTGCATCCACTTACGTGGCTCAAAATGCTGCTACCACCACATCCTCTGCTGCCAAGACCATTATGTGCTCTGAGTGATGGAGCAAGAGGCAGGACTTAGATCTTCTTTGCTGGGAAGCGGAGGGAGAGAGACCGATCTTTGTGTTTCAAAAGAAAAAAAATCTGCTGTAGGGAGCCTTTTAACTCGCTGTGGCTCTGCCACTGTGAGCGCTTCGGAAGAAGATGGGGAGGAAAATAGCAGGAGTTTAGAACAAGACTCTGCTCTGCATCACTGCCCCAAGATACTGTAAAGAGGACAAAGGGAAACTGGGATATAAATAGAGAATGACATTTTCCTTGCATTGTCCACAATGAATACATTTGTACATGAACAAAATCGTTGGAACGAGACAACATGCATGCCTGATGCTGAAGAAAAGCTTGTTTGTGCTTAGTACATTGAAGACATTGTTCAAAAATAGTTCATCCTTTTGTAAATATTGCCTCGGCATTGGTGCCAGGGTCACTGTTGCTTTGCGCTATCAGCTGAATAAGTATCAGTCATGCACATGCTGCTGGGAGAAATTTTAATACGGGCACCAGATTTAAAAGCAGAAAATTATCCTCTTAAGGACTGTCCCCTTCATTTGTAGTTAATACTCCCTGCTTTACTCTTACTTCTTTCTTCCAAACTTACTCGATTTTCTTGCACCTAAAGGCGGTTTCATGCATGTCACCAGGAAACAAAACTTGCCCCATCCCTCAGGCACTGCCAGTGTGTGTACAGATAGCAGATGTCCCCTTCTGACAAAACCCCGGATGGAGGTAAGCTTGCCTTTGCTTTTCATCTGCAGTGATACAACTACAGCAGATACAGGCTAGGCTCCCTCCTCGTGCAAAGTGGCTGAGGTCAGCTGAGTGGCGCCACGACGGAGATCTTGGCTCTTTGGTTTGTTTGCTTGTTTTCTGGAAAGACATTTACGTGGCAACGTTTCTTTTCTTTTCTCCAGAAGTTTTGAGAATCCAGCAAAACAAATACTTGTACCACATGCAAAACCAAATCTATGAAATTAATAAAGTATGTTCTGCATCCAGTGAAAGCCTCCTTGTATCCCTGAGCAGAAGGCAAGTATGATGAACAAGATACATTTGTATTCGTTCCCATACCCAGATTTTTTGGCGAGATAAACCACAATTTGAAACTACAAAAATTGCAGGACCCTCCAGCATTTCATGCTAGCAGGCAAATACAGCTCTGTATCTCTATGACACAGTCAAATAGATGAGGGGAAAGTGAACTACTGACTTGAAGAAAAGTGGTCAATGGAAAGGCTGAAAATTATACCTTTAAAAAATTCTATGATGTCCAGGCAATTTTGAAAATGTTTCTCTTCCCTTAAATAAGGTATAGTTCAAGTTCAAACAAGATGTGGTAGGAGCTATTGTTCCAAGCTTACACAGTGTCTGAGTATAATGATGTCACACATCCTGAAGATTACTATACTCTGCCACTCTCTGCTTTTATCTCTATGGCTAAGCCCCTGGGTTAAAAAGGTTCAAATCAGGCCTACAGATTTTGCAGTTGGAAGTGGGAGTTTCATTAGGCTCCCTGACAGAATGGGAACATCACAAGCGTTTTTCTTGCAGCTTGCACTGCCCAGTTTAAAGTTAAGTTGTATTGTGCTCACCCACCTTCACTCGGGCAGAAGGGCCAGGCACTCAGTCTGTTCCCAGCTGGCAGGCCAGGGCTAAGGGGACAAAAGTCCTGCTCTGCTGCTGGCTTGCTTGGTGACATTGGACAACTTCTGAGAGAGCCCTCTGGGAAGGAAAAGGACGGTGGCACAGCTTGGAACCTTGGGAGGCTGGAACTAGATACTCTAAGGTCCTTTCCAACCTGGCTCATTCTATGATTCTGTGACAGGTAGTCATCACAGGCATCCCAGTTTTTTAGGAGGTCCATATGCTTTAGTTCAATAACTGCTTTTATGCCTTTGAACTCTGCCTGCATTTATGGCACAGAAGATGTGCTCTTCTGGGTATTCCCAGATCAGACAGACTTGTCCTATTAGCACCTTGATCACAGTTGCGGGGTTTTTTTGCCATGTGATTACAATAATAAAGGTTTCACATTCTTCTGTCTTCTAAAAAGAAAGGGTAAAATAATCTACAGGTCCAGGACAAATGTCCAAATATTGTAGTAATTAATTAATGGAAAATTTACTTCATATCTGGTAACAATGATTTGCTAGAAATTACTCCATCATATGTCACTTCAGGCTTTCCTGATAAATACCTTAATGAAGGCAATTTTTATGTCTTCTAATTCAGGTCTGCCGTTCAGGAGCTATTTGGAGTTTGTGAAATATTTGATAATTGCCTGCAAAAGCCTTGCACGTATTTTTTTCCCAGAAGCAACGCCATAGTCCACCCCCAAACTAAAACATACCTATGCTTTTACACATGTAAGAGTCAACTAAAAATGGTAGAAAGTATATAATAAAAAAAAAAGGCAGACCACTAAAATGTGCGGTTCAGTCTTTATTATTATTATTATTCAAACCATTTGTGGCTACTGCACAAAGTGATATATGGATTTGTGTGGGGGGCTTTTTTAATTGGTTCTGTAGTTTTTGGAACTGAAATGTTGAGAAGACTGCTCAAAACCAACTACAGTACCCAAGCTGCATTTGTTTGAGCTCTGAACACCTTGAGCTCTCATTTCAGTGTAGTTCTCTGTACATTTTTCAGCACTGCAATGGGTCTAGGATTCCATCCTTCCTCTCTCAGTGGTTCAAAATAGTAAGAAAACTTAGGGGTCAAAGGAAAACAAAATCCTGTTGCAGTAAAATTATGTTGACTAGAAATGTGAATTTAAATAAGAACTAGAATCCACTTCTGTAGCATACACTGCAGTGATTGGTGTTTGTATGTGGGAGAATTCAGCAGACTTTTTGAGAAAAATTTGTAAATCTTACTCAAAAAACTTTAAAAAGTTCCTCCAGCGCAGGAGAAAACAGAAGGTCAAAAAGTTGCCACTGTAGAAATGTGGACTGATTACTCTTAGATGACTGAGTAATCAAGGAGACAGTATATACTAATCCTAAGTAGATATAGTTTTCCTTCTAATTGTGCTTTGCAGAGCCTCAACCTTGTGCCATATTTCTGGTAAGCAGAAAGGAAGTTTATCCGTATCTTCACAGGACAAAATGATAACAAAGACATTGCAATACAATGGAGTTATTTCAAAATACTGCTTCTCTCTGTTTTGGGTGGTTCCTTGATGGACCATAAATACCATTATTCAAGAGAAAGCACTGTCAACAAAGGAACATCCTATCTTATGCCCTGGGAGTGATTTAAAGTAAGCAATTTCATTAATAGGATTCTAGCAGTTGCCTATACAAAAGTTTTACTGTCTTTAGATGACATTCTGACATCATGAACACAATATATTATTAATTATAATTTGCTTTTACCATCCAGGTGTCTCACTTCAGACGAGGGACCTTTCCTCTAGGCACTGTAAAAATTCATTAGAAATGTGTCTGGAGAGATTAAGATGAGTATCTGGCTACATCTTGGCCTTGATTGCAAAAGAGCACACTGTCAAGCATCTTAATAACATATTTACTGAAGTTCAATTAGATGCTAGAGAACAAAATTGATCACCATGCTTAAGAATATTTGCTGCTGCCTTACAGCAGTGAAAAATGTTACTATCCATCATGCATATGGCAGAATCCTTGGCTCAACACCAGTTTCTGCAATCACCCTCCATGCCTTGTGGAGGAGCTACCCAGTGCATCCCTCCCCTGCTTCTCCTCACCTTCAGTTTTCCACGAGTCCCTGAGCAGCAGTGACAGGGAAGGCTGTGGAAGTCAGAGAACAAAAGCCCTTCAAAAATCTATGCCCTTCCTGTCCATTTACAGGTAAATGCACCTAATGCCCTCTCTTGCTTATCAATGATTTTTAGCATGGCATTGAACAACTGCTTTACCATTATTAGTAGATTTGATCTAGGAGGATAAAAGAGGGGAAGAGAGGTGCAAATGAGGGTCAAACTATGAACAGACTATTCTACATATTAACCTTCATCACTCCTTAGCATGTTTCCAGCAGTGCCACGGCTATCTCCTCTTATGTTGTTTCTTTTCCTTTTGGTTTTTCTGAAGGTGGGGAAGAAGCCTGTGAAGCAAACTTGTTTTCCTTTAGTACAGTGGGTTTTGTTTGTCTGTCTGATATTGGCTTTCCAGCTTTGATTTTGCAATGTTTTTTAAACACGTGCGTTGCCATGCCTTTATGCTAAAGGCAGACAGACCAAAAAAACACGTGCAGCACTTGGAAAGTGGTAGAAAACTTTCACACAGCACCATAATAATGAGATTAAAAAAAAAAATTATTTTGTCCCGTCCGTTTTCCTTGCAAGTCCTAGCATTTTGCTTGCTTTTTGAACTACTGCCAAGCTGTGCATTGATGTTTTTGTGGAAGCATTTATTAGAGCCCCACGATGCTGCTCTGGAGGGGTAGGAGCCAGCTGATTCCCTGTCATTGCCCTCTGTGTATCACAGGGCAGTTACGTACACCAAGGTCCATCTGCTGTTTTGTTGCCCAGTCACTCAGCTTCACGGCATCTTCCTTCACCCTCTCTTTGTGTTCACAGCAATCTGTGCAACTTTCATTCATGCCCCTTCACAGAACATTTCTGAGCGTGCCGCACAGCGCTGCTGGAGAGGCTCTGCTATTGGACTCCCCCCACCACAAGAAGTGACCATTCATTTCTGACCTTTGCTTCCTCTCTTTTCATGTGCTGTTTGTCCACGTGAGAAGCTGCCTCTTTGCCCATGCAGCTTAACTCTTTTGAGAGACTCCGGTAAGAGATTGCAAATGTCTTTTAAAAATTCTTTTAAGTGTGTCAACCAGATCTCCCCTCCCCATAGAGAGGGACTGACGAGGCATTGCCTCCCTTTGCAAAAGCTGCCTGCTTCTGTGTCATGCTGGTTTTCCTCAAACTCATTTTTTGATATAGTTAATAGTGTTTTTACATCTATAACTGGCCAGATAGTTGGTTTTTTCTGATTTCTTCATTTGGGTATAACTGCAGGTTTTTAAAGGATGTTTTTTAACTTGTAGCAGCCTTAACCAAGTTGTTCAGCTATGTTCACATTCTTTTCAAGACTTTATAAAAATGCAAAGATACGACCAGCCCTTGGCTGGACTAGAAGTGAAGTGTGAGAGTCTTGGAGGAGTAATTGCAGGATTTAGAGGCTCTTATGTCTGTGGTCTTCTCAGCTACATGCTGAAGATTCCAAGAAAATCCATGTTTCACTACTATCTCTGTGAGTGAGCTTCTTCGTGAATCCTTTAGATGGCCGTGAAATGGCAAAAAAATTCAAATTTTGTTCTGGTTTTCTTAATTTTTGTGTGGGAAAACTTGATCCTTGAATCCAAACAGAAAAGCAGTCACCTTAATGAGGGTTTTAGAAGTAATGAGAGTTTAAAAGGAGGAAAAATTCTGACTGCCTAGGAAGAACTTGGATGCAAGAAAGTGTGGGATAAAACTGGATAAATAGAAAATAAGAAAAACACTACAAAGCTTTCCTAAGAATAGAATGTGGCACACTAGCCAGACATTTACAAAAAACCACCAAACCCTACTTTCTACATCAAGGAAGTGAGTTGACCTAATATGACTGGATTTCAGGAAAACATTTGTTAATACTCTATTTGAAAAAAAAATAAACTGAGGAAGACAGCAATTGCTAAATTAACTCTTCATACAGATAAAAGCTTGAATAAAAGTTTGGAAGGGAAAGTTTCAAGCTAGAGGAAAGTTGGTAGTATACTTCCTTAAAGAATAATCTCAGACAGATCTTACTAATTATTTTCACTGACTACCTTAACCTAGGAATGATCATCCGAGGACAAAGAGCTGGGGTACTGCCTGCACAAAGTGGGGCTGGAATATTGTATAACAAAGGGCATGAAAGTTATTTTACATGATGAGCTTGACTCAGTACCCTGAAACTCTGCATATATCAAACCTAGGAAAAGTTCTTCAGTATGGTATTTTCACTTTAAAGACAAACCAAGTGGCCAAGTTTTTCAATTGTCCCTCAGGCACGGAAGTAAAATATATCAAATAAAATTCCTATATATAAAAATGTCACAATACAAATGTCGTATAGCAAGTTCCAAGAGAAGACAAAAAAAAAGTCTCCAAACAGATTTTTGCTTGTTTAATTAGAGACAGTCATAATGTTACCTAACTTCCACAAACACAATTACCAAAATCCTCCAGATTCTTCTTTAAAAAAAAAAAAAAAAATCTTAGTTTTAGATGTTATTCAAGAGTGCTGCATAAATCTTGTACATCCCATTCTCCCTTCATTTTCACAGGCATCACCTGTAAACTAGAGATTAACCTACAAGATCAATAGAAACAAAATTGACACAAAGTCCATCTCCTCTGCTGAGCCTGTAAAAATATTTCAGATTTTGGTCTCTTGCTCCCAGAGCTGTCAAACGAAGCCAATGCAGGACACACCGAGTCAGAAGTGCTGCACAAATTTTGGAAGGCTTACCTGAAATAACACACTGTGACGTGCCTGAGGTAACCCAGTACTAGAGACAGCTCTGTTTTGTGAGCCAAGCTCACCTGTAGTGCCCTGCACTGTATCGTGTGCGTGTGCCAGCTCACGTCCACAGTCGTGCAAAGTGTAGAGATTCCTGAACACATCTGGACATGCCCGGAAATTCAAGAGAAGCCCGTGGCTTGGATGAAAGTGATGACACCCTTTTATAAAAAAGCCTTTTGACGCTCTTGTCATGCAAGACCAGTATGATAGTGCAAAGGTCAAGGTAACAAACTAGGAACGAAGAACTTTTGCTGTCAGTATCCATAAAAAAAGGGTAAATTGGGTGTTTCAGACAATCCTCAAGGCTTTTGAGATGTTGACAGTAGGTAGCTCTAACATAAAAGTAAGTAAATTAAAAAACCAAAATATTAGTTGCTCTATATCTAGGAGGGATAGGAAGGTATTAATGCCACCATGAGAGGCCCTGGCAACACCTCATTTGGAGCACTGTGTCTGCTTCTAAATCTATGGGTTAAAAGAGATTTGCTGGAAGTGGAGGTACAAAAGAGGGTTAGAAGAACAGTCAGGGAAAAGCACCCTTCTCTACAACAGGTATGGCACAGCTGGTTTGGCTGAACTGAGGCTGAGCAGGTTTTGGCAGTAAACGAAAAAGCTCAAGGGAGGACAGACCGGAATGGACTTTATACCGGGCAGGAGAAATGCTCTTTAAACTGAAGTCAAAGACCTTGCAGAATGCGAGAGGTTCAGCTGGTCGTGATACACATTATCTGAAATATTTAACCTTGCAGAGGAGCAGAAAATCAGGAGCAAGCTGATGATGGGGGTAGTTTCAAGATGGAGGCCAGTGCCTCTGCATGTTAGGTTGAACAGTTTAACACGGCTGCCTGTGAGCAAGAAGATCAGGCCCGACAGCAGAGGAGGTCTTCTCCAGCCCTCCCCACTTTATCAAGGACAGAGCTGGCTATGAAAGCTCTGATTTTCAAATCACGTATCAAATTTACACATTTGTCACCAGCCAGTGTATCACCACCTGCTATCTTACACTCAATAGTGTCACACAAGAGTGTAAATTAATGTGGAGTGCAATACTTCTAATTATTACAGTTGGGCAGGAAATGGGGCCATGCATATGCAAATATCTAATTAGCCACATCGTGGTTGCCTGTCTTTGGAAATACCCAGTGTGAAATCATACTGCCTGCTTTGGCTTATACAATGATGTGTGTTGCTGCGACTCTTGCATAAGGAGAATTAGTCCTTCTGTTTTAATAATACTGCACCATTCTGCACAATTCTGAGCCCTTAATCTTGCATCACAGAGAAACACTGTAACAGCAACACATAATTGTCTATTTTTCCAATTTTCTATTTTGTAAAATGTTAGTTCCTGACCTCTGCTGAATGTGTACAGTGGCCTACCTCGACACAATATTAGATTAATCTTAACTGAAAAGAGCTCCAGTGTAACTGTAATAGAAAAAAGAATATGACTACACCTACTCATGAATTTCAGGTTTTGGTCTTTTTTTCTCAGAAGAATGTTATCGTCTCACTATGACACACATGTAGTTTCACAAGTTCTGTTTGTTTTAGCCTCAGTTGACCTGGCCTTATTAGCTCCTTCTAACCCCTCCAGTTTTGGTGGGGTCCCAAGTGCCTCCTTAGTGATATTGCAAAAGGAAATCCCCAGAAACCACATAAATCCCTAAAAAAGCTGAGGGCAAAACTGAGCGGATCTCTGCTCGGGCAGGCAGCGTCCTCCCCCAGCGCAGCGCTGCCACGGGTGTCGATGGCAGCTCTGCAAAGAGACAGAGGACGGCACAGCAGCCCGCAGGTTTTGCTTGCTCTCCATGGCTGAAAGGACACCCCCACCCAGAGCACCTTTTCTGTATTTGCTCGATGTTTAAGGGACCTTATTGCTGGGATTTCCAGGACAACGTCATCACTGTGGCGCTTCTTTAATTTACAGATAAACGGTGATGAAACACAAATGTGGTTTGCAGGACTGGGCACGATACAGGGTTGTGTTCCCTAAGGCTGGCAAGATACTCTCCTTTCTGCTCAATTTGTAGAGCTAACTACTCGTTTCTGAATTATCACTACTTTTATTTAGATGAGCATCAGCAATGGGTAAATAAAAAATGTGTTTCTGTGGTTTTAAAAACACCTGGACTTTTTCTCCAGAATACAATAATTCCTTATCTTGTTGCTTATATATATGGCAATTCATAGTCCTCCTAATTACTAACTAATTTTATGGTTAATTTTATCTCCTTCCCCCTCTCCCAACATGCAAACATGTATATTCTATATTCTTATATACATACACATACGCATACCTCATCAAAATTATTTCAGCATAAGTATGAATACCATGAACCAAAAGTTTGGCAGCCCTGCTACAGTGAAAGATGACTGCCACCTATGGGTAAGAGATCATGTTAACATATTTAGATAAAATTTTAATATTTTCTTTTTAGTTAGTTCAATTTGTAATTATCTAGTAGGACAGAGTTCTTAGTAATTTGCTTATATTTTGTCAACAACCATCACTGTTCATCCTCTGAAAGTCAGATATTAAACCAACTCCCTTACAAAGGGGCATCAGCTTTACAACGAATAAAAAAATGGGGTATGGCGTTCTTACTTTTCTTATTCTGAATAATGATTACATAGAAGCACTCTAATTCCCTATGTAAAGAAGAAAACCTCATTGCTACACAGCTAGGTATAGCATATTAGACAAAGCTGCATTTAACGACTGCTATAATTTTAAAGTTTAGCCATTTCAAGTTTTTAATATTTTGCTTGCTGCTTTCTTTTACTGAATACATACAAATAGCTTAGCTGTGCAGTTCCACAAAAATGTGTATGTAATCAGTATGTCATAGTAATTTTCTTTTCAAAATTTTTCGTTTTTCATAGTAAAATGAAAGCTAAGTGGGGGAAGGGAGGCAGTAGAAAAATGTATGTCTCGATTACGTAAGCTTCAATTTTTCTGATAATCAATCTGCGCAGTATTTACCTAGAAAACTCAAAAGAAAGTACAGACTGGAAAGCCAAACTTATCGTATCAAAAATACTTCTTTCTAATTCAGCTTTCAGGTACTTAAAAGCAAACAGCCTGACAATTCTGTATATTCAACTACCAAAGAGAAAAACGCTCGATTACGGCTGCTGTACTGTAGTAAGCTGCATTAAAATGGACATTACTATCTCTTTCTCAGAAATACCACACGTAAAAATAGCTGGAAGTCTAGCAAATTAATGCATGTATTTCAGTTTGGGAAAAAATAATTTTGCTCCAGTAAACAGAAGCTAATTGTAGCCATTATATTTCTCCCTTTCGGGGCTGGGACACAGTATTTCTGAAGGAAGAGAGAAGGAACTTAACAAAAGAGAAAATTATATTAAGAGGGAGAGCAACTATTACAAACTAAGATTAAGTCCAATATTGATTTTTTTTTTTAATTTCCCTTTTAGAGTAATCTTAGTCCTGGGCCTTCTCATTCATATTGTACTTTGCTAAATATGATAATCAGCCTATCTAGAAACCCCAAAATCAATATTACACTAGCGCTTACTTCCTGCATTTTCACTAAGTTCTTATTACTAAATCTATGTTATAAACTTGCAAAACAACATAAAAGTGGTCAGTAAACGTCGCTCAAATACCTGAGGTTCACACATCACCATTTCATGCTTGCTTTCCGACGGCATCGGTACCCTTTATAATCTACATAATTCAGACGCCTGTGGTAAAATCTTTGTGCTTCATAGATAAAACCATCTGGTAGGTAAAGTCACTGCTCCACAGTAATATATTAGTGATGCATTTTCCTGACATATTTCAGGCAAAAAATAGCATTCTTCAACTTACTTCCTTGTGTCCACTTTGGCTATCGAATCAAACTGTCAACTGTACAGTAACATCTCCCTGTATTTTCAAACCACAGTTTAAATTCAAATCACTTAGTCTCCTTGGTTGGGAACTTCGTATCAGACAGAAATTACTCCTTATCACGTTTGATGAATCCAGCTTAAAATAAAACACCAGAACTGCATGAACATCTGTGACAAATGACTTGTCTCAGTCATCCTGCTCTTTCTTATTTAATCTCCCACTGGAGTACAGTTTCGTAGGTATACTGTTTTACAGTGCAACCTCCTCCCACCAGCCTACTGCTTGCAATAGGAATTGAAAAAAATATTTTCCATGTGTCATACCAATATCTGAACAGATTATAGTTGAACCTTTTAAAATAATTAGAAGTAGGAAAATGAAAATAAAAAAATAAGCTAGTACCTGAAATTGACAAAAGCAACAAAAAGGTAAAAAAATATAGAAATGCAATAGAAGATTGTCAAACTAATAGGTCTATTAATGGAATATGAAAAAAACCCTCCTTTCCTGGTGACACATCACTGAGTTACTACTTGCATATTCCACAACTATAAAGGAAGAGCAAAATTTTTGTATGCATAGTCAGTATGATGAATTTTGAGATATTCCTATTTCAGTCTCATTAAAACACAGGCCAGGGTACTCGAAAAGATCTACCTGATACTGGAAAAACCAGAAAGGTTTCTCATGATTTTTTGCCGCCAATGATTGCCGTGTTTTGTAGAGGGGAAGAAAATCCCAGAAATCAGGCAGTGTTCCTGAAATGCTTGCTGTTAATTTTATACCTTTACAAAATGATGAGTAAAATTCCACTTTCCAAGTAAAGAAATACAGAACACCGTATCATAGCTTTAAAAAATAATTCTCTCTGTTCTATATAGATGTCTCATCAATTTCACTTGAATGCTGCTTACACTGATAACACAGATTTTACTTTAAATAATAGTACTTAATGCCCATATGGATTTTTTGTTACCTAATAGCTTTGCTAGATTGGCCATGGATTTTTTACTGTGCTATGTATTTTTTCAGTACTTAGTTATATGTCTGCATTTTCCAACAGACGTTCAAAATATTACTGCATTCTGGTCTATTCCACTGTGTTTTGACAGTGAAGTGTGTTCAGACACTCATAATATCATATGCCTACAGAAGCAACTAAACAGAAAACCCAGATTACCTTGTGATGTACTGGAATGAATGGGACTCTCTTCTAATGGGGGAAAACATTGTTCGTAATAATTTAGTTTGTAGCTGAGAAAAGGAGCAACACACCTGGAACCAACTCACTGAAAATTCCAGAAATGCAAGGAGCTTCACAAAAAGTCTGCAGTTACCTTGTTTTTTAAGTAACCATGCAGAGCTGACAGCTATTAGCAGTAGCAAAGACTTGCATAACGAGGACTTGAAGGAAGGCTTAGTACTATCCATGCTGGAGTGATTTAAAGAGAATGAAGGCACGTATTTCTTTATGATGCATTATGTAACAACAGAGAGGGCAATCTGAGGCATTCAAAAAAATACGGGACCCACATTTGGTCTTATTCTTGTTATTTATCGCACAAATATTTAATAGTGCTTATAGCGTAAGGCTTATGAAACACCAAGCATAGGAAAGTTATCCGGTACAAATTAGTTTGAAATGTTTTAGGTGACGTATTTTATGTTTTGCACATCTTTAAGAAAATATAATAGGTCCTATAATTCATTTGCTTTAAACTTCTGCAATACATGCAATCTAAGATAAAATAAAATTGTCAAAATCGGTGATAGCTGGACCTTCTGGTTCACATTAGTGTGAAGAGAAAACTGCTGTTGAGCTGACACTTTGATAGATTACGAGTTCTGCTGAAGAATAGCTAAAAATGGTGATTCAATCTTGTCGCTACAATATAAGAAGAATAACAGAAGTGGAGATGGTACTCATGATATCATGTCTTTTATCAAAACCCTAAAGGGTTCTGGTGCATCAAACACATGATCTTCCTGAGGGCTTCAGGCTCTAAAAAATACCTGTGTAAGTAAACGAAACTAAATAGACCTATTAAAAAAACAGGATCAGTTGTGCCCTAAATTTATTAAAACATTAATATAAATAGCAGACTGTAAAAAGACTATTTTTTAGGGCTGGGGGGTGTCCTCACTCTCTTTCTCTCTCTCTTTTTTTTTTTTTACAGTAGAGATGCTGGTCTTGTAATGACGAAATGGAGAGCTAGGAGGATTATGAAACACAAGTAACATGAAGGGCAAATCTGACTGAAAGAGAGGGAGAATATTATTCCAAATATTTAAAACTTAACTGGGTTTCTTTACTAACTTAAATCAATACAGCTCCCCTGAAATCAATAAGGTGATACAGATGCATCCAAGATGTAAGATAATGCAGATCACCATCTTCTGTTAGGACATTCAATAAAAACACTTGTATAATCATCTTTTCTAATCAGCTCCCTAATCTTTAAATATGTAAAAGAGAACTTTTAAAAGAGGCACCTTAAGTACTTCTGCTATTCTACCCCTGGTCCTCCGTTGATCTGAAACTTGGGTGGTCAGTTATGCTGAAGTGAAGTCAGGTTTAAACACTGACTTCTGTCCCTCAGTGCTTCATACTTCCCTGTGCTGCTGCAAATCACCATGGAAAGCTCAAGATGGAGGGAACGGGGCCTTGGTGGCTTGTGCCTTGCTCCCACAAAGATCACCAAATGCTACCGGCGCTTACTTCCGATGCATCCAAGGAGTTCTGCAACAACAGAAGGGGAAACAAGGCTTCACAGTCCTCATCTTTCACTGAGAGGAATAACAGGTAAGGAGGAGGAGGAGGGAACAGAAACATGGGAGAGGACGGGGGGAACGATTTCTTTTTAGAGGCTCCCTTTTTCCACAGGGAAAGAAACCTTGACACAAACTTCATCACACCACAAAGATGTAGACAGGTAGGCACCTCAGATTTCTGATAACTCAGTGGGTTTATTTCAGGGAAAGATTAAGCATTCATTTGATTTTTATTTTTACTTTTACCGGGGCGTCTACAGCAAGAATTAATGTTTCATGTTGCATAGGAATTTCTTATCTTATAAAAAAACCCCTCTCCAACAAAACTGTGACTTAAACTGTGTTCTTAATTTGATGATGAATGGGGAAGAAAAGCAGCAAGGCAGAAAGTTTATCACCCTGCTCTAAAATGTAGGGAGAACCAGAAATTGAAATCAAATTTTAAAAATGTCTCAACCCTGTTCTGTGTTTTGCCTACAGTTCTTACACACGCATTTGCCTTTTGAGTATGCAGGCCGACATCTTTAGGATATTCAGGCAACATATTAACACACTGTAGATATGGGAAAGAAACAAGTCAGAAATATTTGTAGGGTGTGAAGCAGTAAACAGTAACCAAGCAGAAATGTTTTACGTAATGCTATTACGGCTTGACAGCAAAGTAGATTTATGCATTCTCCTTTCAAGCTTGTAAGCTTGGTAACAAGTGAAACGGGTCTCATTTTCTGAGTTTGGAATGCAATTGATTTATGTTTGTTCCACAATGCTACGCAGTTTTTAAATGCACGAGCTCTTGCGGATGAAAGTCTGCTTTTAGGACAGGCCCCGCAGTGACAGGCTGCGGCACGGCAGGGAGAAACCCAGGTAATTCTGGCGGGGCAGCGGCTGGCGATGCAGGACCCAGCAGGTATCCAGCCATCCAGCCAGCCCGCCTTACGTAAGGACTTCATTTTCGTTAGGCTACATCTCGCCGCCGCGCGAGGCACAGGAGAAGAGGCTATTCCGTCTCCCCGTGCAGCCCAGTCCCCTGTGCCAGGCCCAATATCCGCATCCTCGCATTTTTAAATTTTTTAATTTTTTTCCTCCTCTCCAAACAGCACATCTACACAGTGGCGTTTACCTAGTCTCTCGCGCCGTGGCTGCCACGCAACCTATCTGGGCGGCCGGCTGGCACAGCCCACGTTCACCGGAGCGATGCCGAAGGGGAAACCCCCGGTCCCTCTTCGGGCGAGGGGCGCGCTGCGGGCCGGCTCCGGGCGGGCAGCTCTCCCTCCTCGGCGGCGGCGGCGGGGATGCTCCGCTCTGCGGCCAGCGGCGGGCAGCGTCCATTGCAGCTCGGCGAGTCCGAGTCCGGAGTTCAGGGGCTCCGGCAGCCAGCGGGGGCACCCGGCCCCCGCTTCCCTAAACACCGCTGGCCAGGTGCGTTTATTTCTCATCCCGTTCTCTTCCCACAAATCCGCCGTCTGCGGCCGCCGAGCCCCAGCAGCAGCCCGGCCAGCCCGCGAGTTACCACCGATCGCTCTCCCCCTTCTATCTCTCTCTCTCTCTCTCTCAGTCCCTCCTTTCAAGCTCTCCCCGAGGAGGAAACAGCACGGCGGGGCCGCTCGTCCTGCATTTCACCGCCCCGGAGATGCCGCCGCCGGAGCGCCTAAAACAAAGCGGAGAACCGCCACGCCACTTTCCACACTATTCCCTTCCCTCCCCGCGCGGAGTAACGCGGCTGGCTAGGGGAGCTCGCCTAGCAGGGATGAAAAACAAGGGGGGGTTAAGGCAGGAGAACCCACCCACCCAGCCAGCCCGGCAGCCCCCCGGCTGATGCCCGTTCCCGGCGCATCCCGGCGCACCTGACAGCCCGCCGCGCCGCGCTGTATTTCCCTCCCTTAGCGACAGGGGAGGCGCGCGGCGGGTGCGGCCTCGCCATTGGCGGAGAGGAGCGGCGCGGCGCGGCCATTGGCTGCGGCGGCGGCCAATGGGGCGCGCTGTATCCGGGACGCAGGGGCTGCGGAGCTATTTAAATCCTGCCCGGTGATGTCAGCGCGGGCGGCGCGGGGAGGGGGGCGCTCTCTGCGGGGAGGGAGCGCGGGAGCGGCGGCCGCGCCTGTCAGGCCGCGTTAGGAGCAGGGCGGCCGCCGCCGCCGCCTCCTCCGCGGGGAGGTGAGCGGGAGTGGCCCGGCGCACCTGCCGAGCCCTCCCCGCCTCACGAGACCTGGCAGCTCCCCGCTTCCCTCCCCGCCAACTTGCCTCGGTGTCGATGCTGGAGGACGCGTTAATCCCGGGGTGCTGGCAAGGCGCGTGCCGGGTGCGCTCGCTAGTTGCGCGAGTGTCGCGCTAAGCCCTCGCTCGCAGAGAAGGCAGAAGGGCGGCTCTCCGCTTTGAAAACACTTCTGCCAACTGTTCAGGGGGAGAGGTACCCTCACTGTGCTGTATTTGCACTCGGTGCCGCCCCACAGCCTCGGTGACACTGGGCCCCTCAATTTCGGAAGGACATTGAGATGCTGGAATGAGTCCAGGAAGGGCAACGAAGCTGGTGATGGGTCGGGAGCACAAGTCCTGTGAGGAGTGGCTGAGGGAGCTGGGGTTGTTTAGCCTGGAGAAAAGGAGGCTCGGGGGGAACCTTCCTGCTTTTCACAACTCCCTGAAAAGAGGTTATATCCAGGTGGGGTTCGATCTCCCAGGCAACCAGTCACAGGGTGAGAGGAGATAGCCTCAAGCTGTGCCAGGGGAGGTTCAGATTGGACAACAGGAGGCATTTCTGCACAGAAGGGGTGATTTGACATTGGAATGGACTGTCCAGGGATATGGTGGAATCACCTTCCCTAGAACTGTGACCCAAACGTATCCATGATGTGACCAAAATGCAGGCATTTTGCTTTACACAAAGGTGTGTCACTCAGGATGGGAACACACAACTGCAAGATTATCTCAATTTGGAGATAGTTGTGTGCTGTGACCGTAGAATTTTGGCCTTTTGGCATTTTGGATGTTCAGCAATGTGGCTGCAGAAGGACATATGGTGTGGTGACATGTGGAAGTGGTTCCCTAAAAGCAACTCTGTGGTGTGGTAAAATGAATGCAGAGGAGGTCACTGGGCTGAGCATTGTTGGTGCCAGAGATTTATCATGAGGAAGTTGGGACCAGAAGCCAGGAGGAAGGAGGCTGTCACTGAAAGCATGTTTATTTGCAGTGGCAGGGTATGGCAACAGAAGTAGGGGACTACAGAGGAAGGCTCATCATGGGAGGTGGCTTCTGCAAAGGGAGGGGATGGCATGTCATAGCTTGGGGTTCTCCCAGCATGAATCTGATTTTCTTTTAAGGGCATTCTTCCACCGAGAGTCAGAAGAATGTGAGAGCCCCTTTCAGGAACTGACTCCATGTGCCTTTTCAGTCTCCTTGTTTTCCCAATTTGGGGAGTTGCTTGGAATAAACATTAACTCACTACACTCAGTGTGTTGTTTATGTATTGTATTTGTCCATCAGTGCCACTACACTCCAGATTTTCTGTGAGTTATCTGCAAGGCTCGGGAATAATTGCTTTTGTTGTTTTGCCTGAACTTTTTCCCCATGGTCCCTGGCCCTATTACTTCCAGGGTGACATGGGGAAGTGCCACCTTCCTCTAAAATATCAGATCAGCATTAGCAAGAGATGAAAAGCTGGGCAGAGGTGTTCATGGTGGCCTTTCTCCTGACGTATGCATCTTGCTCAAATGCTTAGAACTAATGATCAGATTTGACTTGAGAAGAATTTTTTCTCTAATTTGGGCTGTTGCATTCAGGGGAAAGAAAGGGAAGAGGGAGGCATTCACCCCACTCAGCAAGATGGAATGCAGTTCACTTTGTAAAATGAACTTGGGTATTTTGGGGGCAAGAACTGCTGAAATTGACAGAGCCCTTGCCCTGGAGCTGTATAAACCTTAAATTTGATAGTGGGAGGTGGAGGAGGAGAGATTAATACATGTAAGTGGAAGATGAATGGATCTTTCTTGACTTCACAGCTATGGCCTAAACTTAGGGGTGCAGAAAGGAACGTGAAGAGTTTATCTTGTCCATCCCATTATTTTACTACCATAAAGCAGGATCCAATGTCCACGTCTCTTTCCTGGTAAATACCCAAATTATGCAGATATCCTTAGGGATGAAACTTGATCACCTCTCCAGGCATCTCTTTGTGTGCACTGCTCTCCTTAGCTTAGGACAGTCTAGTTCTCTTTTTATGACCCTGGGAGACTGCAGTCCCTGACTCTTCCTCACTTAGTCCTACATATGTGCTTAAGAAAGGTCTGGAGAAACAAGGCCAGTAGTTGCATCAACATTTCCTCATAATTTAATTTTTTTCCCTCCTAAACAACCGTGGTGAATTAACAAAATTAATGGCAGGTGAAATTTGCAGCCCCTGGGAAAGGAGCACACACTGCAGGGGAAGATGGATGGATGGTGCTGGAGTGGTGACATCAGCTCTGAGGAGGAAGATAGGGACAGCTGGGGCAGCTACATTGAACAGGGGAAAAAAAAAAAGACAACCAAATTTTAGGATTGTAAAGGAAAGGGATGCTGAATGATTAGCAATAAAAGACTACTGTAAATGATACTCGCTGGAAATTCTGGTGTGTTGCAGCTCCTCAGCTTCAGAGTTTTACAGGGTGTACAAAGATTGCTGCTAAAGCTGGGTGAGTTGAGACAGAGAAACTAGGAGGCATGTGAGTAACTGAAGCTCAGACAAGGCAGAATGCCTCTGGAAATCCCTTCCCAGTCTCCACACTGCTGCTTCCTGGCCAATCTTTAGAAATCATTCCTGCTTCAGAGTAGTGATATGTAATACTGTCATTTTTTCCTGTTAAGAACACATTTTGCAGAAGAATCTATAACACTATGTAGGATTCAACCGAATTCAGGCTACAAGATGGGGTCACTGCAGTCCTCTGCTTTAAAATACTACTGAAAAAAGTCTTATTTTAAATGTTCTGGTCAGGACTAGTGAAGCTTTTCAATATTTAAATGTGTTTTGTGTGGAAAATCCCTCTGTTAAATAATTAGCAAGTGCTCTGAGAATTACTGCATATTTTATATTTCATCTGCCTGGAAGAAATGGACATTCTGTTGCTATAGATTAACTGCAGTTTATTTTGTAATGCTCTGACTGCTGGAAAAGAGAGACTTCTCAGTTTATTTCTTTTACATCAGAATATTCAAGGAATGGCGCTGGACGGAAGAAGGGTTTAAGCACAACTTTTCTTCTATTCTCAGTCCCAGCAGACATTTGAGTTTACAAAAAAAAATCTGCACTAGCTGAAAATGTGAAAAACAGAGATTGAGTGGTTCAACAGTACAAAGAATTGCAGTGCTGGATCTTAATTTTTTGGCAGGCACTGGCTATGATGGTTTGTTTATTTTACCTTTTACATAGCCTTATTCCATTTCAGTGTAAATTTTTCATAGGCAGCAAAAAAGAAAAAAATCATTGCTGCAGCTGCAGTTGCCTGAATTAGTCTTAGGTACCAATGGACACTAATTGTGTTTAAAATGAAGAATTTGGCACAAAAAGCTGTTCAGATGTAACCTTTTCCTGTGAGATGTGGAGTTACAAATGATTCTTTTCATAGAATGAAGGATAAGATCACCTTTTAAGTAATTTTGAGGAGCTGATCTGTGTTCCTGAGGCTCTCTGAATAGTAGGTTGTGTCAGAAGTGTGGCCCTGGCTCTGCTGTGGGCATTTCTGTACATCTCAGTGCTGTAAGGCTACACCAGCAGGCCTTGGAAAGCAACACAGAATGGTAGCTGTCACATCTGTTTTCCTAGAAAGTTGTTTTGTCCTGTCTTCAAGGCAAACTTTAAATTCTGAGATAGATTTATATCCCTAGCACTGCAATTGGCAGCACCATTCCCGAACGGAAAAAATGCTTCAGTCTTCATGTGTGTTGGACCCAATAGCCCTCCTGGCAGTCAGTGGGAGCCTTTTGTCTGCCAAAAGGTGCAGACGTGGGTTCCTCAGCCTGAAGAAATTGCTCTGGATTACAGAATAAAGACAAATGTTGATTAACCAAAAGTGCCTACAACACACAAAAGTTCTCGCAGTACAAGTTAACTTCCCAGTTTTTTTCCCCTGGTGTAGCAAAAAATCCCACTAGCCACTAGCCACAAAACCACTAGCTCAAATCTCTAAGCAGTCCTCTGCTTCATTTCAGAGTCACTGCTTAGGTGGCTGCTCCAGTTTGTTTTGTAAGCTATGTTTATATGGAAAGCCATCACCTGCACATGCTGTCTCTGCATGCACTTGGGCTCAGTCGTATAGTTCACCACATCAGTTTCGTCCAGTGTTGCCTGGTTAGCACTTGCAACAAGCATCCTGTGAAGCCTTTGGAAAAGTCTCTTCCAGCTTGCAGGTACACACAGGATACCGATGACCATCAGGGAGTGTAAAGAGGATAGCTGCAGTTGCACTTGGTGGTCTGTTAAGGGTCAGATCCCTAATCGGGCCAACGAGGGTTGCAAGGAAAACTCAAGGGTTTGAATAAAACCAATTCTCCATTCTGGCAATCAGACTGGGGAAATGAGTGTTTCCTTGCAGCCCTGCTGCAGCTTGTGAAATCTCTTCCATCTCCAAAACACTGCCGAGAGTGATGCCAATGAAAATAACACGCAGAAACATTTTTAACATTTATGCCGCTCATTTGCAATTCAAGTATGGTGAACTCTTGTGTGCTGAAAAGCAGGGAGCAGAATAGAACAGACCAATCTGTTTATGAAAACTGTAGAGGTTATTTACCATCACTGAGATTTAGAGGATTGTTTTAATGTTATTGATCCATATTTCTAAAATGGTGTTGAACTGTAGCTTTCTTGTTGTGATAAAGCTGAATGACTAATGTCTTGATACTTTCTGTGTTAGGACGTTGGCACCACATATCAAAAGGCAGGGGACACCAAAGATGGCTGTAAGTGTGTTCAAAATAGCATAAGGAGGGATTTGATGTAGTATTTCCTAAGTACAATGTTCCTAAGGCAGTGTAAAATTTTACTTTATCGTTCACAAAATGTATCCATATGTATATAACAAAGTCTGGGTTTTCAGTGTTGGCTTGTTTGAACAACTACTCTTACATTTGTGATGAAGTATAGTGTGGTGTGATATCATGTCAATAGGTAATATTAATCTCTGTATGATTTTCCAGAAAGGGTAGGGAATTTTAGAGAGATGTCCTCTTACAATTCCCTGTAATGAAGGGGGAAGCTTGTCAGCTGAATTGCCCAGTATGTGGATTATTTTTGTTTTTAAAAGTTAGCTGTCAGATTTCACTGTTGTCTTTCTTCTCCTCACTATCCTGAAAAACAGATTACTCAATAGCTACCATGAAACTTCAGTCCAGAGATGACTCTTACAGTAAATACCAGCGTGACATTTAATATAAATTCTTGCCTAAAAATATCTGTGATAAATCTTAGATCCTATAGGTGTGCATATGTATGTATTGGTACTAGAGGATTATGTAGTTGGGGGTTAAGCACCATGTTCCAAAAAAGCAACTCCATATAAACCACTCATCATCTCTTCATCATCTGAGCATATGCAGACACCTACCATTTTTGTGACACTGTTTTAATCCTATGTGGAATGGCTTCATGAAGGCAGCTGCATTTTAAGCATAGATGGAAGCTTACTGAGCTCAGCACACAGCTATTTCCAGGCAAGAATGCAAAACAGCAGAGATGATTATTGTCCACCTCTTTCCTAATGGCCATCTATTTAGAGGCTAGAGGACTTGGTAAGGAAATCAGACTTTCAGCACCCTCAGAGAAAAATTCCCACTTACTAGATGACAGATCTGACCTTAGTGGCATGAGTGGAATCATGACACATCCTCTTCCATGGTTTTCAGAGTTGATTTATACTCTCTACCATGCTTGCACGAGACTGTTTTCCTTTCTATAACCACTTAAAATGCTATTCTCTGGTTTCTGAGGAATTCCTGGTTTGTAGTAAGGGAAGGGATAATTTTAACACAAGAACTGAAATCGTGCCTGACTCCTGAGTAGACAGAGAAGAATATCTCTATGCTATTTCCATAGGTCTTTAATTTCTAAGATTAAAGATACATATCTTTGCTCTGCTACACATACCCTCTACCCCAACTTCTCTTGCATCCTTTGAACAATTATTCTGTTAAGAATTGTAAGTCACACAGTGCTTTTCAATTTATGCAATTTAGCATGCAGGAGAAGTGCATATCAAATTTAAGAACTGAAATGAAATCATCAGCCATTCACAGGACAACACTGGCAGGAAGGAGTGCTCACAGCTTCTTGTCCTGAGCAATGCAGAATACCAAGAAGCTACTGGGTTAACTTGTCCTAACACAGAGCACAAGCTCCTGGAGCAAATCCAGCATTACTTATCTAGGAGTTGTGTCTGTGTGTTTGATTGGTGTCTTGTTTTGGTTTTGTTTTTCCAAGGGAATCATAACTCATTTGCACAAACAATCCCTTGTCCATAATGAACGCAGATATCAGGATTTATAACAGATAAATTAAACGAGATGTGCTCATGAGACTGCAAAGCATGCAGTAGTAGAAAGGATAAGGAGTACCCTTTTCATTCTGTCTGATAAGAGTGATCACTCAGAGCAGGATATAATTTTAATTTCTAAGTTATCCAAATACCTGCATCAAAAAAGGAAAACAAAGAGAAACAGGACATTATGGGCACATCAGTATCACAAGTGCTTTGGTATCTTGCTTTGGTGTGTTGCATTCAATATCTGATAGGTAACATACAGCACCAAAGCACACAGCACTTATAAAGATGTCATTAAAGAATTTGCCAGTCTAGGCTGCAGGAGATAGAAAGAAAAAAAAATGCTCCCACTTAAACATTTGCCTGAATCTTACATTACTTTTTTTCAGGGCAAGAAAAACAAGGACTGTTAAGGAAGTAGCAAGTGAGCTGCTGCTCAAAAAAAGGGGTGCAACTCTATATGGCATCCTCAAAAAATGAGAGCCAAGAAGTTGTGATCTGCTGCAGAGAGCTGAGGGCATGTGGTAGTCTTCAGATTAATTTAGGTAAATTTAATTTATCAGTAAATCAGCTATGATAAGATGTTGGAGAGGGATAACCAGGTTGTAGATGTGGGTGGGAATAATATGCACAGCAGAACAAGCTGGTTGTGTATGTGGAGAAGCGTGCTGCTGGAAAATCCTGCGAGACGCTTCATGCTAGCTGAAGTATCCTTCTGTCAAAGGATGTTGATCAGGCAGAATTCAAATGCTGAAGAGACTGAGCTGTGGCAGAGTCTCTGGCCAAAAAACCCAGTGTGGAACACTTGGTAGCATCTTAACCTCTGCTTTTTGCTTATTATGACTACACAGTGCTGTTTCATGGCAATTTTGAGGTTATTTGAAGGACTCTAGAGAAGCGAGCGTGAATGGCATATGGCACTGGAATGGACCCAGGAACTGCTGGAAGATGCAAGAGGACTCACAGGAGAGAAGTGCAGAGGGCAATGAGGAGAAGCAAGAGTGAACAAGCATGGAATGCAAAGAAGGAACAGAGAAGTACCATAGTATAGTTTAAGACTCTACCGAGGGATACTTGGACCCGTGGGAAGCTGAAGAGGGCTCTTTGCTTAGCATGGCAGACCTGCTTGTCTATTGATTTTATCTGTGGTATTTCTAGAATACAAGTAATGTGCAAGCTGTACTGCAACGTGGAGACAAGCAGTAAAGGCTGTTCGTCTACTGGGATCTGCAGATGCTGATGCCTGAGGTCCCTCATAATCTGGTATGTGCCCGGCAGGAGAGGAGGAAGCACAGTAAAGAAGAGTCACGGTGCACTTGGTTCCATGGTTCCAACAGCTACAGCTGTCAAACAACAGTGCTTCTTGTTTTGGAGTTAGCTTGGGTTAAAACTCTTCAGACCTACTTGCCTGGGGCAAGCCTCCAGGCTACAATGCTGTTAGGAATTTGCAACTTAAATCTCCTTGGCAGCAGTTGCCATTTTTCAGCTCTTGTGGCAGTGGAACAGGTTCCTGGGAATGGTAAGGGAAATCTCAGAAGGTATTTGTGAGACACCTGGTTGATGCCTGTAGGGATGGGGAGGAAATCTGGTGGAAGCCAGTAGGATGTCATTGGTCTATGGTAGCCCTGGCAATGAGGAGGAGGCTATAGTCAGTTTCTTTTCCTTCTCTCAGTCTGTTCCCATCTATTCCTCCCCAGAGGTGGCTCTTCACGTTCTTGGGAGATTCAAACTTTTTTCCAAAGCCCACAGCTTCCCACCTTATAGCTGTCTTCCTCTATCAAGTCAATTGTACCTAGAAAAAACCCTCCTCGTGGCTTAGCTGTAACCTCTAATTATTCTCTGCTGAAAAGAAGAGGATGCTGGTGTGGCTCCTGTTACAGAGCAAAAAGGAGGCAGAAGGTGAGTGGGGATTATTTAGGCCAGAACAGCAGGTTCTGTCTCCCAGGGCATTGGCAAAGTCCCTCGCAGTCTTCAGCTGCCCCTACTGACCTGACCACACTCGAGCAGTCCCACTGAGGTCAGAGGCTTACAGTTCAATCTTCATTATGTTGCTACGTAGCTGTCAGGGATTAACTTTTGTTTGGTAAAGCATGGTGAGGCAAGTCTTACTAGGAAAACGATCAGTAGAAGTAGCAGAACTAACTTAATACAAAAACATTGGCCCAGCAACTCAATATACCCCTCATCAAGCAACACTTCAGGATGAACCACCAACCAGTAAAAATCAGCCAACCTGGATGGTGCTCTCCACGTCATGAAACTCATCTACCTCAACCTGAAGGGCAGTAACAGAGCCCCACCTTCAGGGACGCCTGAGACCAAGCCTGTGTAGCTGGACCCAGCACAATGAATGCTACTCCTCCTGACTACTGACAATCACTGGTCTTGTCAGCAAGGAAAGGGAAAGTAGAGATAGCCACTCTTCTGTAACTTTGTAGTGTCCTTTGCATTATTAATCACTCTTTCGTAGAGGTAATGAATAGCCACAGTCCTTCCCACATATCCAATTATTGCACAATAATTAATGTGTGCATTTAGCCCATCCTGACCTAAATCACAAGATGCTGAAATCTCTTGAGTCAGTTCAAGACTGTCTTGTGGGTTTCTAAACCAGGATCAATTAATGGCAGGTATTTTCTGCACACTCTCTGCAAGCTCCTCTCCAGTTTCTGCCCTTTGCCTTTAAAGTCTGTTTCCTGGTGCAATGATGGTCAGGTAGCTCTTGGATACATCAGGATCATAGCTCAGTGGAAAGAGAATTGATAGACAAAGTAGCCTCTTTTGTCTCTACACCTCTGCATGTACGTAGAGGTTACATTTATGCAGCTTTGCGTCTAGTTTAAATGAGCAACATTCAGTTGCTAACCAAATGTGCATGGATGGAATAAAACACTTTCCTCTTCCTTCCAGATCTATTTTCTATTCAAAACAAAATATTGACCAGTTGACCTATCCACCTTGTTGATAATGCCCTCTGTCTCCTAGCATAAATAAACCACAGCTGTATGTGTTTCTTGCTAGTTACCCTGACTCAAATGGCTAATCATCTCTTCATTCACGTGTTGCCTTTGGTCTTTTCAGGGTCCTCATATCCATGCAGTGTGTACAAGTGGATGATTTTTCCACTAATTTATCCCTAAAATAGTTCAGTCTTCTCGAACAATTGAAGCTTTTCTGGACGTACCTCAGATATTTATTAATGAAGCTGGTTCCTGCCTTTGCTCAGACAATGCTTCCATACTGCTTTGCCTATCTGAGTTTCAACTCACGCTTCAAAATGCTTTCTTCCTCACTAGTCTTGAAGTCTGAAGTCCTTTACAAATAGGTACAGTAGGCCATTTCAAATGTTATCCTTCCAGTCTCCAATTCTATCTCTCATGATAGGCCCATCATGGCCAGAGCTTAGTTGCAGACATTTCAGGATTTACACTCATCATTGCAGCCACACCTTCATAAATACCATCTCTTTTTATCTCTGCATCTACCTCTCTTTTTCCTAAAAATTAAATTGCAAAATCTTTGTGACCAAGAAACCTTGTCATATTGCTCTGTATTTAGAGAAACATCTATTACAGTTGGCTTATCATTCATGACTGGAATTCTTAGGTGTTGCATAAACACAGATTTCTTTTTTTAAATTTTAATCATGTATTCATTTAAAAATACCATGTGTTTTTAGGGAGTATTTTAGGATATTTTAATGAAACATTCCTGAAAATACAAAATGTCAGTGATTTCAGATTCTATCCATAAAATGGTTTTGCCATCACTCAAATTGTTATGGAGTCCTTCTTCTCACCTCATTTGTAAAGCCAATATTCAACACTTTTAGTGTTTATCTGGACCCTCACCACAAGACCATAAACTGGATCAACCTTCACTGTGGGAATGCTGTGATATTAGGATAGAGCAGTTTCAAAACCTCAGCAACTGTGTATTCTTTTAGATACTTAAAGTAATAGATTTTCTAAGCTGTATAATCTTACCAGATTCTTAAAGGACACCATCTGTCTGTACCATCACAAAAGTCCAAGTATGCCCTCCCCCTCCCAAAAAATGCAAGATGTTTTTTAATCATAACTGTTGAATGTATCTTCACAATTTAAGAAATTTAACAATGTATTTGAAGATGAAAGAGCATCAACAAAACTGAGAAAGCAGATTGTGGGACTTTCCTCCCTAGACCTGATGGGAATGTGGAATTTGAGCAGTGTTTGTCCTTTTTTCCTCCAACTCAGGAATACTAGTCTTCCTGTACTTGGGATAAAAATCATAATACAGATCTCTTGATGTACCATGGGAATAACAGGGCAGGATATAAAAATTAAATATTTACATCTGACCAAGTCCCACTCTGTTTAGTGCTCTCCCAAATTAAGAACATTACTAGCAGTAGATCTGATGAGCTTTCTCATAAATCTTCTTTCTACTGAACTATGACCTCCCAGTAACCTGCAAGCCCAAAGGACACAGCCCAAGTACGGGTAGCTGTGCTCCATCAGGGCCTGGTTTATATTGACATCCCTAATAGATGAGAAGAGAGTTCAGTGTGTAGAGGAATCTGAGGCTCCATTAAAACCTTATTGCGAGTTACAGCACATTTAAGGTGATCTACAACACTCCATCATCTGGCAGAGGTATGTTACAGCCCACCTGTGTATGGGCTTGTTTTGCCAATGAAAACTCATTTCATTCTTGTGTACTCCCATTATTGTCCATCAAAGAATTGTTAGTACACTCAAAAATTTTGTCTCTCTTCAAGCATCTCTCACGCTTCTATATACATAAAGTATAAATGTTTGCATACTTGATTTAAAAGGAAAAAAAGGTATATATATTATACACTTATAAGAAGAAGAAATGAGAGATGAATTGATATTTACAGATTGTCCTAATGCAGAGCCCCTATGTAGGCAACTGGGAAGAGTAGTGTTTCTTTTCATAACTGAAATCACAGAAACATTTACAAAGCAGAATGAGACTTCTGCTTCAATGCCTATTATTTATCCATACAACCCTGAAAGTTCTGCTGAGGTGAATTTCAGTTCTCATTCTGGATTTCAGGAGGATAAAGAAAAAAACTCCCATTCAAAATGTCTCATCTGATCCTGCTTGAACTGGCAGTTGAATGGGCAGACTTCCCACTTTTCTCAGCTCTTGGAGAGGTGTATTTCTTTTGTACCCATGATGGCAAAGGAGCCATTCTCTGTATGTCATGTTCCTGGTCAGAGACTTCCTACACTCTCTGAGACCATCACTCCATCTCCTTTCTCAACAGTACCATTAAATAGTATGCTGGCATGGGTTTCTGTGGAAATCCCTCATGCACATAAATGAGCAGAACGATAATGACAGCAAAGTGCCTCCAGCTGAAGTATCAGGTTGCAGTTTCACAATTAGCCTAGGCTGCTCTTAGTCCATTTTGCTGTATCCTTCCCCCGTGCCCCACACCTGCCAGCAGCAAAAGTGGTCCCACTGCTACATACAGACTGATCAGCCACCCCATTTGGCAAAGCCAGCTGATTTTGGAGAGGGGATAGTGTCTTTTGCTAAGGCTGGTGCCTTCCTCCCCTACTACACAGCCCCATGAGCGCCAGCACCAACACACAGCAAGGGGGCAGGGGCAGGACATAAGGGCACGTGTGTCATGTGGGGCAGGATGTAAGGTTGTCCGTATCTTTAGCAGCAATGCAGATGGCTTAAGTTGGTAAAATCTAATTTTTACCAAAAAAAGATTGATAAAAATGAATGGCACAAATTGCCAGGACTTGACAGTATCTATTCTTCAATTCCAGTGTGGCTAAAATATGAAATTGATGTATTGCTTTTTGTGGTGTACCTCTCGAATTGGGCTGGGTACCAGAAGAATCGAAGGTGGAGGGTTTGGGATATTTTTCGTAAGCATAAGCCAGTATATCTGATTTCTGTACCAAGAAAATAAACTAAAACTGTAACCAAAACTAGAACTGGTGTATACAGTAAGTGGATGGAATATGAAGAGTCAATATGGCTTTGTCAGAGGGAAATTGTACTTGAAAAATCTATTAGAGTCCTTTATGATGAGTGTACGAAAGTAAGCAAGGAGCTGAGAGGGGTCCAGTTAGGTTTTCAAAATACTTTTGACCAGGTCCCTCAGTAAAGGTTCATTAAAAAGTAAGTTTCTGATGAAGCAAGAAACAAAATCTATGGCTTAGTAACTGGTTTAAAGCTGTGTAGCAATGGATAAAAATCCAAATGTTTTCACAATAAGGATTTTTTACAATTTCACTGTTACTGGACTTTTATTATTAAGTGATGTTGAAAAGGTGAAAAATACCATAGAGTAATGAGATTTACTGATGAAACTAAGATCTTTAGGATACTAAAATCAAAAGCCAGCTGTAAAGTGTTGCAGGAGGACACCACGAATTGGTGAATGAGAAAAGAGCTAATAAAATTATGTTAACTTAATCAAATCCTAACTTTTCAGTACAGGCTAATGGTTTCTAAACATCACTAACATTCAAGAAAGAGGCCATGGAATCATTTTGACCAGTTTGATTAAAATAGTCATAGTTCACAGGTAAACCACAAGGAAAGCAATTGAGATTAAATGGGAAAACATTGTCTAGCACTCTACTTTTCTCTATATCGTATTTCTCTAGGTTACAAGATCAAGAGGAATGATCAAAATTGTGGAACTTTTCCATCTGAGGAGACAGTGAATGAAAAGTAAACAGACCAAGATGTTTCTATTTGGAGAAAGGATAATTGAGAGAATACTATGAAAGTAATCTATGAAATGGTAACTGGTGGTATTAGGGCAGATAGAGAGCAACCACGTACAGCTTCTCCCAATACGAGAACTGAATGGGAGTCTATAGAATTCTTGTTTGGCAGGCTCAAAACACAAGGAACTAACTTTTCCCATAATGAAGAATTGAATGTAGAATACACATATTGTTATGGTAATAAAAATGGGAATGGGTTAAAAAAGGAATCAGAGCCATCTCAGAGACAAGTCTATTGAAGACTATTATGCAGTGGTCTAGAAAGAAATATCCGGTTTGGAGTTATTTGGAGCTACAGGATATGCCCTGGAAAGAATATATTATATAAAAATATATAATATTTATATAATATTATATATTAATAACTATATTTTTATATTTATTAAGCTCATATAAATGAGCTTTTCATAAGCCTTCACAATTGGCCACTGTGGGGAAGAGGGAACCAAGCTACACAGACCTTTGGTCTGCCCAAGTACAGACATTTTAACTCCTACCTCCCAAACAGAGTAAATGACTTTAAGGAGGCTTCTAATATCAACCACATAAGGTGAGGTTAGCACAGGTAGGGGATATTTTAGATATTGCATCTAGTTCCATATTGCCTGGATTCAGCTAGGAAATATCCAAAGGGCATTACTGGGCATCATCCCGGTGGCATTGGTCTTATGCCATGAATGCAACAAGCCTATATATGAGACCAGAGGTCTCTCTCCTGGTAAACACCACACCATATGTTTTTATCAGGCCCTAATT
The DNA here is from genome assembly GCA_013400975.1 of Atrichornis clamosus. Classification (NCBI taxonomy): domain Eukaryota; kingdom Metazoa; phylum Chordata; class Aves; order Passeriformes; family Menuridae; genus Atrichornis; species Atrichornis clamosus. The sequence goes on along the minus strand of WBMZ01008129.1, from coordinate 2,171 downwards.
TGGGGGAAAATTAATCTTTATAAAGTTATTATGTTAGAGCGTCCTAGTTATGTCAAAGTATAGAGCTGGGGGCTTCTTCATTTTTAGAAATATTGCTAAACATTTAATTTCAGATTCTCAGTCTGGTGGATAATAAAAAATGACTACCCACCAAACTTGTAGCATTAAATGGAGACTGTATTTTTGGCAGCTCATTGGAGAGGGATTAATAATACTGGAATAGCTTTGTTTCTCAGCAATGCCTCCTTAAAAACAGCTTCCTCTGAACACATATTTCTATTTTATTGAGAAAAGGAAATACAGTATTAGAAATCAATGTTTTTAAAGGGTAATTTAAAGAAATCTATCTTGGCAGATGCTGAAATATTTTCAATTTAGAACAAATAGTATTTCTGTCATCCAGTTGGCTTTTTAAAATTAGACCATTACTCCTTGATAAGTTAATTACAAAACAGAAAGAGACTCAACCAATCTAAAAAAGTGTATTGATGAAAGCATAGAGCACATGTCTAAAAGCTGCTTTTACTGATTTATGAGTGAAATTTTACTTTTTATATGAAGAAACCTTGTCTCCAATGTCTTAAATCATAGGGAAAAATGCTCAATTTTTCACCCTATCACAACTAATTTTTTACATTGGTACACTGATGGACTATTGTTTTGCTGTGCTACCATCCATTATAGAAAGTGACAGCATCATAATTGAAATTATTTAAAATATGGTGCATTTAGATAATTCTTTACTTCAGTACTGCACAAGAAATGCTGCTACTGGAAATTGCTAGGATGAGCTACAAAAATGGAATTATTGCTTGGCAGGCCATATTCCTCTAAGGGTAGGAAATGAAAATTATCAGAAATTCCTTTGAAATGCAAAAATGCTAGAGGAATGGAAGGAACATTTTTTGTTGTGTCTGAGGCCTGGTCACTTCTAGTCAAAGCTCTGTACTCCAGGGCAGATATCCAGTATCACAGACTGCAGAACTTTAACACTGCACAGACACTTAGGCTCCATGCAGACACGGGAAGCATGGAGTATATTGCAACCATGGGTTGAAACCTGTCCACGTCCATCAGCTGAATCCTGGTCTTGCCGAAATCCCAGGCAAGTCTTTCAACTCAGTGAAGTCACAATTTCACCTGTAGCGCTTTGGGTAAAAGCAAGTAAAACTCACCCAAAAAATTGTGCTGGGTGATTATTTTGGTAATCTCTGCCCATGGATGTCTCTGTAACTGTGCTGCATGGCTGCATTTTGTGCTTCTTATAGTAAGAACCCACCAAGATGCCCTAGGGAAATCCTTCCTGATTAATGCTGGGGTCTGTGCCAAACTCATGGCAGGTATCAGCCCAACAATTTAACAAAAGGAATAGTGGCAAGCCAGAACCCAAACTAAATGTCCTGCCTCTGAGTAGCTTACCAGCATAGCAACTGCCCCATAGAGCCAACAGATGTTGCTGTGCAAAGTGGAGGGAGATTTAGCTTTTTCAGACACTACATTTTCCCAGAATTTCACAGAACTGGCCAACTGGTGAAAAAAACTCTGGCCAACTGCAGAAAAATGGCAGAGATAACAAATCTGGGTTATGGGGCATGTGGTTTCTATGAAGCTGTACAGTATCTGAAAAGGCTAAATCTGCTTGTCCACTTTAGGACAGCAACATCTTGGGGTAAGAAAGTAGATATATATTATACTATAAATGTATTCAACAGAACTGTCCTACAGTTGAACCTGGAGGAACACTGCTGGTGACAGGTCACCAGTCAGATGTAGCCCCATTAACTATAACCCTTAGACTGTTCAACACCAGGTAAAATCATAAGAAATTTTAACAAAAAATGTTTGCAGAAGATTTCTGTACTTCAAATACAGGGGTGTTTTGGTTTGAGCCTGGCCAGAGGCCAGGAACTACCCAGGCTCACTGACTCCTTGCAGCTGAACAGAGGAGAGAAAAAAATTCAAAGTGTTCCTGAGGTCCATGATCAAATGATTNCGAGAGAGGCTTTATCTTAAGAGATATTAGAGTAAATTTATTATACTAAAACTAACAGAAAAAGATAAGAAAAAAATAATGAGAAGTAATATGAGCTTTTGGAGAACACCTTCTTCCCCTCCCCCACTCCCTCCTCCCAGCTTTACCTCCTACATAAACAGCGCAGGGAGACAGAAAA
>WBMZ01008128.1:0-43282 GCA_013400975.1 Atrichornis clamosus | reverse complement strand
GGGAAGGGGAAGGGGAAGGAGAACGAAAGGGGAAGGAAAGGATCCCGTCGTCGCTCTAACCAAGACAGAGTGCTTGTGTTGTGTCCCATACCTGATTCAGGTGCACTACCACATGAAATAGTGATTTTGCTTGGTTGATTTACTCACTTTTTCACTCAGAGTGAATATGAAGCAGGCAGTTATCTTCCATCACCAGTCAGCACTGAAGGATGTCCTCTCTACCTACCTACCTGCTAAAATTTAAAGGTAAATTTAATGTGCCCGCCTCCATATTAAAGAATACTTTTTTTTAAAATCAAGTTATCCATATCTTCTCATAGCAGTTAAGCCTCTGAGGCCCTAAGACTTTTGTTTGTCATGACAGCCTGCAGCATTTCAGTGTTTTCCCTGAGCTCCTATCTGTTGATATCTATTTGGGGATAATTTCATCGTATTTCATTTCACTGATGAATACTTGACAAACTTTAAACAAAACAAAAGAAAACTCAAAACCTCATTACTCTCTTAAATGTAAATGTTCTCATTCTACTTTAATATGTATTTCCAAGTAACTTGATAAATCCAGGACCAACTGAGAAAGCTGGGTCAGAATTTATCTTCTGAATCTTTCAGAATAAATGAGCTCCAAGTTTTGTGAAAAGAGGAGAGAACACATATAAGGAAATTTGGGAAAGTACTGTCAAAATTTACATATCCAGATAATTGTCTATAGCCCACCCAACGCTTTTATTGCATTTCTAAATGATGAAAAATTGAAGCTCTTCTTTCTTCCCTCATATATCTTTTTCTCAAATCATAAATTAAAATATTTTGAGCATAAGTTTTTCAATGGATTTTTTTCCTAATATGACAAGTTTGATTTTGTAAGAAAAAAATACTGAAAAAAATAGAAAAGGAGTTGTTTTCAAGAGCAAAATATGAACAATTAACAAATAATGTAAATACTTTCTCAGTGAGAAAATAAATATTTAAAGAACAGAGAGACAAAATTAAAATCCTGCAGCAACATGAACACCTTTATTTCTGTCCCACTATATATGTACTCTAAGATACATTATTATTATCGTTATTATTATTATTATTATTTCTATTACATACTTATGAGAGTCTTCAAGAAAAATGTGACTTAGGGAAGATCAGACTATCCAAGTTAGGAATTTGTTCCTGCTTTCCTGACTCTTTTCTGACACTGCTGGCACGAAGCCTCTTGGTTTTCTTTGTGATAGGTGCTGCATACAGTGGATTATCTACCAGTCTTGTGTAGGAAATCCAGCTCATGCACAAGCTATTGAATGATTTCTCTGGAATAAGATCTGTTCCAAACAGTCTTTTATCACATCAGAGAAAGCCCTCAGCTCTGTAGATCATAGAAACAAAAAAACTTTCCATAATTTATTTTCCAATACTCTGAGGGATAACTTTTTTCAGTGTTTGGCAAACTGTAGTGATTTGCGTCAAATATAGCATTTATCTAAAATCGCTTGGCAAGAAAGTGAAAATTCCAGCAAAACATGCTCATCATTGAAATCCAAACTTCAGCTGGCTTGGAAAACAAAAGCTCAGAAAATGGAGACTGTTCATCAAGCTCTGACTTTGCATTCACAGGAATGACCGTGAGCTGGGAGTTGCTCGGCATAACGCACCCAGAGCCAGCGCTGCTGGTCCTTGCTGTCACAGCAATATGGCATAAAAAACACTTGTGTATGACAATACACATTCACTCTGCCTTCAGGCAGCAGGCAGTTGTCTAAACTCTACTTGGAAACTTTTAATCTCTCTCTTTAAGGTAAAGATGCCCTTTCCCTTGTTTGAAATGAGCTGGAGTGTAATTTGTAACTCTGCTCATTAACCCAGGAGGCAGCCAATTGCTGTCATTTCAGATACGTCTGAAACCAGTGAAGCACAAGTGGGATTTTTGTAGTTAGCTGGTGGCAATTCTGCATTGCACACTCACACTGGAGTTTACTTCTGAAATACTGATCCTGCCCAAATGAGTTTACATTAATTGTTACACTTTTTCATGTGCATTTTTTAGATTCAATTTATTGCCAAAATATAGTAGTTATATTAATTACAAGTTAGTGGTTGGCTTATTTGATTTATGTACACTCTGGTTTTTGCCTTCCCTTCTTCATCATACTAAAAAATAAATCTAGCTTTTGTCAGAGCACTTGTTCTCATGTTCAGCACAAAATAATTATTTGCACAGAATCCTTAATGGATCTGCCATTTGGGTCTACACTGTAGAAATATAGATGCCTCTTAAAAATAGAGAAACGTAAAAGACAGAGAAGGGGAGGATCACTAGAAGACAGTGGAAGGTATTCTGGCTGAGAAAAGGAGTAAGTAACAAGTCAACCCAAGGATTTGCTAAAAACATACTTGTTATAGGACATGGAATCCTTAGGCAGTTGAGAAGACCATATCAGTGTGGGGAGACCAAATGAGATCTTGTGGTAGTCTTATCTGCAGTGGGATTAAACAAGATGATCTCTAAATAATTTCCTTTGGGGAGAAATTAATGTTGGTTGGGTTTGGCTTTTTTCCTGTAAGTCCTCCGAGTTTCAGCTTGAAAATTCATTTCTATGGGAAGATTGTACTGTTCTTTACATACCAAACTACAAATGGGGGAGATGTTACACATCTTGTGAGATAAACAGCCCACAGATCAGTTTGTGACATAAACTGTGCTATTAGGTCAAACCAGAGTACTTTGATCAATTTGCCAGAAAGCATTCAACAACCACAGACACGATATAATACAGCCACGACTCAGTGAAAGAGTTGGAGCTTTCCTTATAACACTTATCATTACAGTGACATTTTTCTCAAAACTTTTAGCTGCTGTCAACTATTTAAATGGAAAATTTCCTTCTTCAGTGCACATAATTCTAAGATAATTTCTGGGCACTGCCAGAGGTAACCTTTTCCTTACAGGAACTGTGGCATATATAACAGAAGAGAAAAAGAAGTTACTTTCACAGTCATGCACACAACAGTTTCAACAAGGCTGCATATTTCAGGATGGCAGTAATAAATCCTGAAGCATCGCAAAATAACCATCTGCAATGTAGTTTGGGTCATCAGTGATGAAGAGTTATTGCCACTGGATTGTTGTTTTATTGCCTGTGTGGGTTGAGTTGATGGGATTGATCCAACACATGGTGGGCAGTGGTAAAATACCCTGCCATGACTAAGGGGCATCTCTTGAGACAAGAGATAAAGAATCCCAGGAGACAGAGGGAGAGGACCAGGGGAAAGAGAGTGGGTAGACCTTGTAAGAGCTTAGCAAAGATGTGGAAAAGCAATGTGGACCCTGAATAACTACAGGGCAAATGGTGATTGCTTTGGGTCTTGGATCTAAGAGTGTAAACCACATATATCATATATATTTACCATATACCAAGTGCCACAAACAGAGGTGTGTGGCTGGGACAGGAACACAACAGGAAACTAAGACAAGTTGGTGCCTGATCTAGGAAATAACCATCCAAACTGTTTGGTTTTGTTTTTTTTTTTTTTTAATTTAAAGGCCAGATCTTGTTCTAATACTTCTGTGTGAAGCCAAGTCCATACAAACTCCAGTGACATCACTGGGTGATGAATGACATCACTGCAGCATTTATCACCAAATGTCTAAGAGGAAGGGAAAAAGGGAAACAATGTGTATGTCTGCATAACAAATAGTCTGACTGTAAATGTGACAAATATTTTAAATTATGGGAGGGTGGCCTTAAAGGCTGTTATTGATGGCATTCTGCAAATTATTATATTACACCCCGGCTCTTTCCAGTGTGAACCGTTCTTTGCATATGTACAATTCAGAAAAAAACTTCCTTGAATCAATAATAATTTCAGAACTATGAAATACATTCAGTGATCTCATGCCAAAGCTTTCCTTGGAATACAGATTTATTACATTATACCATGGACAATTAAATGTAGGATGATAGGCTTGTCCCCTCACCTAGTCATATTATCTGTCTGAAAATGTTTTCTTAGCAAATTGCATGAGGAAGATAAGCAACAATTGTTCATCTTACAAACTTTATGTGCTTTTTGTTTTCATATGTGACGAGATGTGCTCCGAGCTTCATTGTTTAGGCAACTGATTTCCTTCTTTGCATCTCTAATCTATAATCAACAGCTTGAAAACATCAAATCTAGAGGCTTTCACTTATGTATTCACTCCAGTGAAAAGTAAATGCAAAGTGCTTCTAGAGCAGAATATTGCACTTTGCCTAAAAGTAAATAATTACCCAGGGGTAGCAGAGAATCAAACCTTTGATTCGCAATCTTTGAAACTTGCATGGCTGGGTCAAATACCAGAAAATAAATTATTTCAAACAAACAAACAAACAAACAAACAAAAACAACCAAGACACAACAAACCTAAAGATTTAACTTCAGCTCTAGAGGGAGTAAAGTTCAGCTGATAGTCACGAGAGCATGAGATACTTTTATCTCTACCTGCTACCGGATTCATCTGTGTTTGAGGATGTGAGATGACTTCAGAGGCAGCAACCCATCACTTCTCATCCCACAGTCACCTACAGTGGGAAGAAAAGTCCTCTTGCAGCTTTTACTATGGCCATGGAAAATGGCTCAGAGCTTCTTCATAAAAATCCCCAAACATATCCCTACATATGCATGGATCAATGGAAGGTGAGGACCTAGACCTGGAGGCTGCGTTCTTAGGGAGAAAAAAAGGACACAGAGATATATTTGTACTCATCTAACCTGGCAGTTAAATCCCAGCTATCACTGGATAAGATTCCCCTTGCAGACACTCTGAAAAGCTTGAAAGGCTGCAAATGTTTATATGAAAGACAGCTCTTTAAGTATACAATAATTGTTTCAACCTCGTTGTACTTCATTTAACTGTCCAATGAATCCGAGACATGATTCCAATGCAATCCTACCTGAATTGCTGGTAGACTACCTTCTGAGAGTGATTTCAGGTTTCTAGGCAGACCCATGAGCTGACTGACCTGGAAAAGGGACTCCCTCAGCTAAAACTGCATTAAAAAAAAAAGAAAGAAAAAGAATCCTAATAAGTATTGTGAAACCTCATTATTTAACAGTAAACAAAGACCTCATACAAGTTAGGAAGGGAAGGGGTAGTGTAAACTATAATCTCCTTCCTTCAGAGAGGTGCTGCTTGCTCTCCACAGTTCCCTCATTAGCCCTACACGCTCCTTAAAATGTCTAAAATTGGGCTCCTGGTGATTCCAGCTGTTCCCTCTTTCCTGAGAAACAGGCTGAGTGTTGTAGGCACTGCAGCAGGAAAGTGATTGCCCTATCCTCTCCATCTAAAAGCCCTGATCATTCTTCTTCCTCCATGCACCACCTCTGCAGCCACACATCGAAATGTCTTTTACAGATTTCATGGACACTCCCATTTCCCAGCTGCAGGGTGGAGGTAGATGGGAGAAGGTGGAGATAAACTGGAAGTGGATGTGGCTCCAAACCGTATAACAAGTTTGTGAAGGCTTTTCTGTGTTTTAGGACGTAGAACATTTATTTCAGGGTTCAATGGGGAGAGGAGGATACAGATATTATCTTGGCTGGCCGGTACAGTGATGCCTGGGTGTGCCAGAATAGGGTTTTGTATTCTGCAAGTGTGAGAACTAATATTGGTTAAAAAAAAAATTTTGGTTCTCTACCTGCCATTGATCAACTTTACTTTTTATGACACAAATCACTCTGTAATCTGCCAACAGCATTTTTGGTAGTCTGTCAAAAGCATATTTTACTACAATTTTGGGGTACTTCCAGCTTTCCAATACAGTTTCCTTCACTCCTTCTATTATATAGTTTTTATAGGTTGCTTTCTTTAGAAAAACTTTTGTACTTTTAAACCCATGAAATGCTGGCCTTGTCAGATTTGGGGAGAAAAATGGTCCTGTACCTTGTCTCCTTTCACAGCAAGAGTCACGCTAGATATATATAAACTAGTGATTTTCAGCACATACAAACACAAAAAGTGAATCCTGTCCTCTTCTCTTGACAGCAGGAATTTAGAAAAAAGACTACGGCAGGGAAATTCTGTCTGAATGTAACAAACATGTAGATCTGACCTTTGTCTTTTAAAATGAAAAGGTAGCATTTCACTGTCAGCAAGAGGCAAACTATGATTTTTATGCACGTGTAGATAGATGGGAAGAATTTTCTAAGGAAAAACAAGATCTGGCAAATTCCTACATTGTCATAACTATTGAAATCAAGCATTAAATTATTAAAAGATGATACACTATTGCTCACAGATTAATACATATATACTTTAAGGACAAAAAGAGTATTCCTCTTAGTCTACCCTTTAAATAAAACTTCATAAACATGGATAGATTGTAATCTTCAGGAGCAAACAATAACTTGGAAAACTCTTCCCTTATGATTGCAGCAATCAGCTGTGGCTGTGCAGCATTTCTAGGGTAGAGAAAGGTATCTTTTGTTGCTGTGTCCAGTCTATTATTTAATGTTGCATCTGCTCCTTTTCCCAGCAGTTAATTTCCTATAAAAGGAAGATAAATCAAGGTTAAAAGTATATTTGCCAAATTTAATAGTTCTGGGAGGGAAAAAGAGTGTACTTTACAACATTGAGGCTGTGTGTTTCATACAAATAAGGATCCAGAAATGCACATCTGACAATGCCTAGAGAAATAAAGTTGTAATTTGTTATTTCAGGTAGCCAGTGCTCAGTTACCTGCCAGAGACAGAAAGGGAAGAGCAAAAATAGCTTCAGGATTTCTTGAACCTCTATAAACCCTTTGTTTTCCTAATATGAAGCAGTATGAAGATGGCCTTTATCCCCACTCTTAAAGAATTCTTGGGGTCATTCTGATACTCACCTATGAGTGAAATGCAAATGTCTTTAGGTTGATAGATGAGTATTTTGGAGAATAACCTTAATTTGTGCTGAATTTTGGGCCTTATTATTCAAAACCCTGAAATGACCAGCTTTAATGATTCTAATATTTATTCATATGTCAAGACACAGTAAAAAGTTTCTGAACTGTACTTCAGGCCAGATAAAAGCTGAAACAATTCATATTTTAGGACTATAAGAGCAATTATTTGCCGTACCCAGGCTATTTTACAAGACTTAAAAACTTGGTCATGACAGTGGATTTCTACCAGCAACCAACTGGTAAAAATCTCCTTTATTGGTGTGTCATACTGCCCTCTGCCTACAGTTTTTATAGTATCATGTAACATCTATTGCAGCAGTCAATGCAAACAGTCCTGACTCAGATAAGAGATGAAATCTTTCATTCTCTTGGTATCTGAGATGACATTTGGTGGTGACATGTTATTCCGTACACACGGTTCTGAGCCATCCATATGCAAAGACTAAATTGCTCAAAGAGAAAACGTCCTTGCAGGGTTCAAAGGTCGTCTGTGATTTTGCTTTGCCAGCATTCAATGGTTTTAAATGGCTTATTAAGTCCTGAAAGCTCATCTGGAAGACAGCTCATACACATTTATATTTGCTGTCGATTTCTGACAGGAACATGAGGGAGAATAACTTTGTTTCATTACCATATAACCTCCTTAAGAGAGAGCTCTCAGTGACTTTATAGCAGTAACTGTGATTAATTGCAGCTATTGAGAAGATCAATCTGACAGTTAAAATAACATTTGTTTTTCATCCTTTAATATTTCCCTGTGAAGAAATCATCCCAGATATCAGAGCAATGTGTGTTCTACTCTCCCCTGAGCAAATGAATGTGAAGGTCCACCTCACAACTCTTTGATGACTTTTCTTGCCTTAATCCTTCAGAAAACCCCCAGAAACGTGAAAGGTGATGACATGTTTTAGTTTTCCTTGAGATTCACATATTTATCCTAGCTAGCTTTAGAATTAAACCTCGAAAATTGTGGCTGGGTTGTTTTTTTTTTTTTCCCCAAATATTACTCATTCATTTGAAAACAAATGACAATAAGATAAAACCAAAGAAAATCAAACAATAATTTAAGAAAGATAATTATATTAATTCTGCCACAGGATGAAAAGTCTGAGCCTTCTGAGGAAACTTTTCAAAATGTGAGCACCCACAGGTCTGCAGATCTGTTATTCCTGGAAGTCCCTGTCACTGAATTGGAGCTGCATCTGTAATGTCAGTTCATCATGGAAAATTTCTATCTTTGCACTGTGACAAAGCTGTGCAACTATTTTACAAAGGGGAAATGTCAGAAAAGAAAACAATTTTGTGACAATTTCTTCTGGAGTAGAAAAAGGTCGATGCATTCCATAGGGAGTCTGTCCTTGTTTAGTTCACTCAGTTATGCAGCAAATCTTTGCAGTCCTCTACATTTTCCTCCTGGCTTGTTTATGCAGCTTTTCACCCAGCATGTTTATGAGGACTCACAATGCATCCAAATTTTGTCCTGTGCTTTGGATGAGAATTTTGAGCACACAAGTGACACCCCCATGTCACCAAAGAGTAGGAGATGCTCCCAGTCTCCTCTTGGGACAAAGCAATTGGATGCCCTTTTTCACATGGAAATGGGCACAGTGTCAGTGCACTGTCTAAATGGGTATGAATTTTGTTCATCTGCATTCCAGTGACTCTCCTCTGGTGTGAAAGTCTTACTTGAAGGTAAAGAATTTGCTACACCTGAAAGTTGCCTCCTACAAAGCTCGGCGGCATTGGCAGATTACAGGTTAACACACTGTAATTGCAGATCATTTGGCATCAACCTGAGCACGGGACAGAGTGTGACGTGTTCAGGTGAGAGACAGCTGGCAGGAAGTGGATCTGGAAAAGATTTCCACAGCCCCAAAATGTGGAGGGTTTGTTATTTTGTCATCTGGCATTTGAAAGTTCAAAAATCTTGCTGAACCCTTCATTTGGGGTTCCAGTGATAAGCTTGAAACTCCTCTAATATATAGCATTGCAAACAAATAGTTTTCCTTTTTTCTTTCTCTTTTTTCCCAAGTGGAACTTTTTTTTTTTAATCTAAATCCTTTAAAATCTTAATAAATAAAAACACAGACGTACACTTTTTTTGTTCTCAAAAGCAGATTTCCAAATAAGTGGTGTTCTAAAGAGAATCTTTAGCCAAAGTGAAGCAGTTCCTTTCTTCCAGATGGCAAACACATTACATCCCTACTCCTGCTAGACCTTCAGGCTGTGGGACATAGTTCAGAAAAGCTCTGAAAGTCTCTGGGAGTTGGGCTAAGCTTTAATCAGGCTTTAAATGAGTCTTAAGTTACTTGTTAATGGAGTTCAGGAGTCTATAGTCAAAGTATGATTTTCTGTTTCAGGATTTGTCTTTTCCTACTATTTGTTGTTATTTGATCCTTTTATGCCCAAAGTGTCCTACATACTTTGGCTCGTATGAGCTAAATCTTTTAATTCAGAGTACAAGGATTTAATGGAAATTTAAATGGAATATAGCCAGACTGTTCAGCAATTTGAAGGATTAAATCTTTTCCATATAGCCTACTTCCCTTTATTTTCTGTCCTCTCTCTGTTTTGTTTTCTGGGTTTCTTTTAATAGTAATGTTCTGGAAGGATGATGTGAAAAATTGAATGTTTGTTAGCCAAATTTCTATTCCAAAGGATGCCTGCCTCTAAAAAAATTTATCTAATAATTCACAAAAAAAGCAGAATGCGGGATTTCAATGCTTTTTATTCTTCTGAATTTCCCAAACCACTTATCTGTGTTTTGACATCAAACAGTTCAAGCTTTTCTTCCTTCTGAGAGCTACAACCTCAAATTATTTTAGAGCCATCCAACCAGAAACTTGTTTTTTAGTGAATCATTCTTCCAAATCACAGCCCTAGAATCCTTAGCCAACAATTATCCATTCCATAAGCTTCAAAAAGATTTAGCAGGCCATTGAGAATGGCAGAAAAAATTGTAAAAATATTGATAAGGGGTTGGTAAATCCATGCCTTGATTTACACAAATAAGCATAAAGAATTGTGCTTACAAAAACCCTTGTAGGCACAACTGTGAGGGAAAGGAGAAGCACGTGGCTCAGTAACTCAATGTGCTTGTGAGGTACAAATGATTGTACAACCCTTCTCCTCACTTGCTTAGATAAATCCACGTGCACAAGCTGGCTCCAGCCCATGGCTGTGCAGCTCAGGGTGCTCTGGAGAACAGAACAGAACTCGGATTATTTTGGCCAAGGATTTCAAGAGAGAGCCTCCACATCCTCAGCTTGCGACAAGGCCACAGTCACTGCTGTGAGAGCAGAGTGCCATCACAAGCATGAAGCTTTTTGGTTGAACAGCAATGGGAATTCTGGTTGTCATGGACTTGACAGGATATTCAGGGTCTCAGCAATGTCAAAATAATAGACCAAGACATTCAAAGAGTTGTGTGGATACCAAATATCTTTTCAGATCTGAATACTTATTGCACACTCTTAAATTAGCAAGTGACAGGCCTGGCAGTTACCAGCCTCAAGCATCCCTGAAATTTTTAGCATTGCCCCTCATGTGTAAAACCATTGGCATTGCCCTTTTTGTGACTCCTCTACAGTGAGAACAGTGACACACGTCTCAAAAGAGGTGTTATGGGAGGAGTAGCTCTTTTAACACTAGAGCCCACATGCAAAAATGTTCTCACATTTTAAGAGCAGTCACGAAAACCTGTTACCAGTAGTAATAATCCAAATAATCTGTGGATGGAAGTTCCAAAAAGAAAATGTTTAAAATGAGTAGCTGGGGGAAAATGAGAGTTGATTTAATGTACTTCAATGAAGGTTTCTAAGGGCAAGTTGTAGTGATAAGGTGCTGATTATTTTTTTTCTTTTTTTTCCTATTAGACAAAAACAGCACTATGATTCTTTTTAATAGGTTTTAGAAACATCTGTTATGATACCAAACAAAAAGGTACTTAATCTTAAATGACACAGTATTTTCCATTTAGAATGCAGTTTGCAAAATGAATACTAATCTCCTGGCGAATAACATGCCACCTTTCCCTTATTTATCGCAGACATATTGTCATTATTAGCTATGCTGAATAAAGATGACATCATATGGGACATAATGATTGCTTGTTGTGTGAAGCAATCAAAGTCTATTCCTCTGGATAAGTATATGTTGAAGTTAACTCAGAGAAAAACCCTCTCTTTCCTCCCTTCTCCTTTCCACTTTCATTAGCTCAGGAAGGCTGATGACCACTGTGTCAGGTGACAGCTGAACATGACACATTTCTTCAAAATGTTTGTTATTTTTATTTCTAAAAGACATTTGGACCACAGGTCTAATTTTAGCTAACTCTGGTTTGTTCGTGGAAAATATCCAGATGATGTGGTGTCCAACTACCAAAACAGATCAGGACACTTTAGCCTCCAAGGTCAGGGAGGATTTGGTTCATTCAACCCAAGACATTAGCAGAAGCGGTTATAAGGTGGTGCTCCCTCACTGCTGTCTGGCGGCTCTTCCACTGGTGTGCAGCTCCTCACTACCCTCTCTCCCATTTCCTTTCCCCAAACAATAATGTCTAAAGTTGAAAATAATCCCAAGCCAGCAATACCTTTCCCTTTTGATTTTCAAGACTAATATAATTACTTTCAGTAGCACCACGATCTGCCTTAAAATATTAAGTTAAGTTAAGTTAAGTACTAAGTTAAAATGTCATTCTAAGTGATTTAAGACTTCAAGATTTTATTATTTAAATTGCTTCTAATTTTCCCTTACCTGTGATCTGGACAGTCCTTAAAAATTTATTTTGATCCCAGAACCCCTTCTTAGGGATTCCTGGACAGAAGTTTCCTAATGAAATAAATACATAAACTGGCTTTTGATATTTAAGGGAAATGATTGGTTTACAGGCAGATTGCAAGTGTATTCTGTGACTCTGGATTAAAGCCATGGCATAGAAAAAATTATAAACTGTTATAAAGAGTTTTGCAACACTGTCCTTACTCTCCTTTTGTTGCACTACCCTCTGGAACACCTACTATATAAATATTCCTGGAAACATCTCCCTCTCAGAAAGAAAAAATATGGTCTTTGAAAGTTGCTCTAAAGGACAGGGAGAGAAAAGAAATAGCAAGAAGACCTTTCATATATATATATATTTTTTTTTTTAATATATGTGTCTGTGTGTATACATATTTCTCACGCCATTTTTGCTTTGTGCAAAGCACTCTTATTGGTTTATAAATATATATATGTCAGTACATATATATGACTGCATTTAGAAAGACCAGGAGACCTGCACTGTGCTGCATGTGGCTTTGCTATTACAAAGTGACTGGTACATTATATTTATTAAAAATCAATATGTCTTTTACAGATACATCCCCAAGCCATTGCTGTCTTAATGTTCTGCCTCTAAAGAACAAGATTCTCCCATTCAGCCAAAATACAGTTTTCTAGCTTGAACTCTTGGTCTCAATTTGTTTTTAAAGAGAAGTCATCCATAACAGTAATAGATATGGTGGCAGTTTCTTTAAAATGAAAGAAAAGAGTCTATTTTGCAGATTTAAGATAAAAAGATTAGAAAAGTGAAGGAGTGCACACAAGCTTATTCTGGTTGTTTAATTTTAAATAGTTGTATGCATCATAATCTAATAAAGAATAACTAACTGACATACCCAGAACTGATATAAACCTTGCACAGCTTAGATTATCAGTGATAAGGAATAGGTGGATGGGTACTGTGTAGGGACCTGCATTTTCTCCTTTGGATCTTGTTTGATCAAATGTTAATGCTGCCAAAAGGGAACAGTGCTGCTTTCACACCTTGGGGAATTGTCCAGAGCAGAACCCATTTTGGGTTAGACTACGACATCTTCTATATTCTTCTATCAGGGGAGGTTGAGGTTGGACATCAGGAAGAATTTCTACATGGAAAGGGTGGCTAAGCATTGGAAAGGGCTGCCCAGGGAGGTGGTGGAGTCACCATCCCTGGAGGAGTTCAAGAAATGACTGGATGTGATAGTGCTCTGGTTTAGTTGGCAGGGTGGTGCTTGGTCAAAGGTTGGACTTGATGATCTTGGAAGTCTTTCCCAACCAAAATGATTCTCTTTGATTTTGTGACATTACATCAGTCCACTTAACACAATCTCACAAAATGACCAGTCGCAGACACCTGAAGACAAGTGTAAGAACAAAGTAAATGTGCAGAGATACTTTCCCAATTCCAATTCCATCAGTCTGTACTGCAAAGACATCTTCTGATGGATTTTTCTTCTATGAATTTTTCTTTTTTTTTTTTTAATTTATGCAATCACTCAGCATCCAAATACTTTGAGGCAAAGAGTTTCCCAGCTTGCGCGTATTTAGACATCTGTATATTAAATTAAGACGCAGCATTAAGCTAAAGCTGTCAGGTTTTGAATGGCATTTGAACTATCAAGTTGAAGCTCAGGCAGGTAGGCTTTTAGAGTTCAGTCATAAAGGCAGCTTCTTAAAGTAGGAATTGCAGTCTCTTAAAATGCAAGCTTGATAGGTGCAAGCTTGATAGGTGGACTCTCTGGTTAATTCTGAACAGCTATGCTGCATGCAATTGGGTTAGTAGTTCACTTGTCCCAGTTTACTCATCAGCTTCAGTTTGTTATTCATAAGAAAATGTATCCCAGCACAGCTGGAGTCTGCTGGGCAAATGGGGCTCTTCCAAACTCTAACAAGTTGAGTAAAAAAGGCTGACTGAGTAATCAGTCCCCAGCTTCTGTGCTGTAACTCCCAGTATGTCCTTTGTCAGGTTGGAAATTGGATTCCATGCCTTGGACGTAAAGTAGTTGGAAGAAAATAAATTTTAAATATCATTTTAAATATCATTTAAATATCATTTAAATTTTAAATATCATAAATAAATGTCAATTCTCAAACATTTCCCTACTGCTCTGTACCAACACAGCACTCCAACTTTTAAATTTCTAGTGGATCTCTGCTTATCATGTCACAGAGTTCCTAAGTAGTCTAGAAAGGCAGGAATGTTAAAGTACTTGTGCAAAACTGGACACTGACATAAATTAACTCAAAGAGAAGACACACTGAAGGAAAAGAGTTGAGGAAAGATTGCATCAGTCCACACTACCCTTTGCAAATGTATATACAACGTCCCTATGAGTAATATTATTTGTACTGCTGTTGTAAAAGTGGGGAAAATACTGTCTAGGGACTTTTCAGTGCCAAAATACTGAGACTTATTTAGTTCTTTGTCCAGTTTTTTTGTCCTGACGGGAAGTTTTCACTGCCATGAAATAAGAATACAAAGACAGCAAAAATCATTCACTCTGTTGACCCAATAAAGAAATACACCTTTGGGTCCATGATTAGTGACAAACAAAAACACCAACAAAAATTCTCCTCCAAACTACAGGTTGCTAATAAAATGTACAGCAAAAGAAACTTTTGTGCCAGAGGGTTCTTTCCAGTAGTCTAAGCATCTACAGTAAATTCCCTACATGCTGCTCAGTTAAGTTCAAATCATCTGAATTATTGAATATGACAGAGAAAACCATCCTCATCTTGAAAAGAGCTGCACGCTCCTGGGGGCTGTTGAATTCAGGGAACAGAAGTAGAGCCAGATCCTTCTGGTGCCATTCCACTGATGTCAACACACTTCCATCAGCATATCTGACAGTGGAATTTAACTCCTCATTTTTATGTAAAAGAAGCTTTTATGGTAGGATTAAGAAGCCAGGCCATTGCATGCTGAATTTAAAAATGTCAGTCCCCTAAGAACTGACTGCAGACAAAAGAATAATATGTGTATATAAATGAAAAGCCATGTTCAAGCCTTAAAATTTTTTTAGATATTTTTTTAAAAGCCCCATATTATGTCATCTAACAATATATTGCATTTAAGTAAAAACTTAGCAAATGTCTTAAGGCATAAATAAAATTAAAAGGAAAAAATGTGTGTCTGGATGCAACTATCACAAAAATGGAAAAGATACTGAATATTCACCGAGTTCAGAGTGTTATGAAACCTTCAGTGCACTGAGTGATTCATGTGTAGTTTTATGTGACTGACACTCTATTCACAGACCCTGAGACTCAGCTGAGATTAGAGACCAAGAACAATAATGACTGAATAAATGTTTATGAATAGATGAATAGATGTTTCATCCATCCCACCTTGGAGAGTTTTCAGCCTTGGGAGAAAAGGCAGAGAGGACCACCCAGGAGATCTGTCTCAGGCCAGCTTTACAGTCTGTGTCTGGTGACTGTGATCCCAAATCCATTGTGGTAAATTCAAATACACCTGTGACACTCTTCCCTGGCATTGTCAGGACATTCCCTGGGATTAATTCAATCTCTCTAAAATGACATTTTTCAGGAATAATTCCTATTGGAGTTTGGCATGTAGGAAATTCCAAGGTTCACTCCGAGTAGTCCAGATGAGTGCAGCCATCGTGTTTTGAAGGGGAAAGCAGTTTGCTGAACGCTTTTAAATTGGTTCCTGTTGCCAAGGAATGTTTCTGATGAAGTCTAATTGTTTAAATGTTTTCGTGAGTGTCTAGATTCCATTTAATCCATTCCTGCATTAAGGAACTACGAGACATCAACAAGATGCAGAATGAAGAACCATCACAGTTCCTTTCTGGGATCTGACCTGAAGATTGATCTTTGCAACCCTTAACAAGGACGTGATGCATCTTCACATTACATACAGAGTATATTATTTTGTGACATCAAGGGACATGTAACCCACAGATATAAAGGTGAATTATTTTTTGTAAAAAAGAGTATTTGAATGGGGCTCCTAATCCTGAAAATGCTCATAAATTTAACATTATGGTAAAATAGATCTACCAGTCACCTGGGTGGAAAGCAGAGAAGAACTGGTCAGGTCAAGCACTTCTTAACATTGTTCTCACCAGAGATGCATGGAAGTCAGTTTTGGTTCCTAGGCCCCAAGGAAAATGGCAATATTGACATTCTTACCCTTGCCTTTCCCTAGGGGAGGAGCCTGTGCTCCTGATGTAGATATTTAGTGGAAATGTGTACATTGAGCTTTCTTGTCCAAAGTTAATAAACATGAAGAGCACCTTGGAACTAGGTGCTCTGATTTCCATGCTACAAACAGAACTAAAATTTTAGTTTCATTTCTAGACTTGATTTTTAATCTTTTTTCTTTATTATAATACTGCACAATATGCATAATACTATTTGCATGCATGAGCTTCATTGAGACATAAAATCAAGATATTGGTAATTTACAGTCATTAATATTTCTCCGCCAATCTCAAATAATAATTTCTGTGCTTTTTTCCATCAAAAAAAAAAAATCCACCATGATTAATTACACCCCAAGCACCCTGTCAGCTATGTAAACTACTTCTGCTTGATGCCTGTTCCTAACAGTTGTTCAGTCTTGCTCTGCACTTGTAGAGAGCAGCTGAATCCTACTCCCGGGTGTCCTCCAAGAAAAACAAACAAGCTGAAAAACAAGCCAACAAAAGCCAGCGAACTTTAATTTGTTGAGATGCAATTTACCTAATCAATTAATGAATTAATTTTTGTAAAAGTCAGATATCTGACTCTTTATCAATTTAGTACGAGGAGTGAAGAGGAATATTGCAGTCAATAGTTTAAACCAGTTCTGAACATCTGTAAACAGAAGAACAAAAGCCTTACCTAAAGCTATCAAGAACACAAGAAACTGTATCAAACTGCTTAGAAGCTCAAGTAGGAAAAAACCTGCTAAATCTGAAACTGAGTCCACTTTTACAATGTTCAATTTTATGCCATAGATTCAGTTCTTTTAGAAATGGAAGTGTGTGGATGCTGCACTGAAAAACTACTTTAGGATGCATCTTTACCACAGTATGGATGTTCTAGGTTTTTCATAAGAGAAATATCTAAGTGCACTAAGTCCTGTCTACATGATCAGAATAAAAGGAACACGGGTATCTTTGTCCACTTGAGTCCACCTGATTTTAACTTTTCCAATAGAGGATATTGTAAGGACTCTTTTGAAATGTATTCTCTCTCCTTTTGTTGTTATTGGCAGAAAACCTCAAATTGTTTTTCCAGAAGGTAATTATCTTTTCCATGAAGAGTCAGTCCCTGTTAATTATTGTGAAATGCCCACTATATTTGAGATGGTTGTGGGAAGAATGTAACATTTTCCTCTTTCAAGGCAGGATTGTCTTTTGTTTGTCACTTACTACATAATGCAGGAACTTCTAAGCTCACTACAAAAGCAGAAAGTGTTGGAATGATTTTATGGTTAAAGTGAGATGTTTTCAGCAGTTTTGAATGAATTTAGTCATTGGTTTGAAGACAGGTATAGTGAGATATCTTCTAGAGCCACAGATATCCAAAACTATTCCTGATGAAATAAATACATTAAAAACCTAAAGTGTTTTCCAGAACAATGTATATGCAGGAAAATGTAAATTGAGAACAAGAAATGTCATAAATTTTTCCAAGGGTATACAATATCATTAAACTTTATTTTTAAAAAAATAAGTATTTAACCAGATGTTAGGACCATAATGCTTTCTCATATAACATTGATGCCATTAGACTGAAAATAGCTGACTGACTTCTACATAAGTATAAAAACACTTCCTTGCCTGGTGCATTCAATTGTACTAGAGATTTAAAATATGTTTTGTAAATTACAGCAAATATTTTTCAATGAAGTGTAAAAAAAACTCCAAACAACTCAAAAGCTGGACATATATTAGATGGAAATTATTATGACTGCTATCTTTTTATTAAAGGTCTGAAAGCATACTGGGTTTCAGGTTTGCTTTAAACCAAATTTTCTTCAGTATTTTATTGGGAATTTTATTTGTAATCAAAAGGTAAATGGCCGTTCTGTGTCAATTTTTTATTTTTTAATTTGATATATAGGATAATTAATTCTTTTTGAAAGAAAGCTGTTAGTGTTAAATAGCTGGCATTCCATAGTGGGATGCATCAATTTGAGGCAAACATGGTTTCTGAACACATCATTCAACTGAGAAAAATTTCTTCATCCCATATGTACTTCTTAGATACCTCTGAAATGTTAAATCATCTATTTTCAGAAAATGTCAGCAAATGTTTCCACATATTTTCAAAATTTATATCAAAAATGAAGGTATTATTTAGAAAGTTTGGGTTTTAATCCTTTTTCATAATTTTCACTCTTTTTGTCTTGTATATGATTAAAAAAATTTTCCATTATTACACAGCACAACAAAAAAATCCCAGTAGTATCACATTATATTTGTTTTTAATCACTAAAGAATATTATTATTCTGCATAGGTTTAGTGTGAAGGTTTTGATCATACCAAAATGTCTCCTCTAGACTCTGAGGATGTTCTTTCCCTCTCAGGTCTCACACTCTGTGTGCTTTTTATTTTCAGATTAGCTTCACAAGCCATTTTTCAAATTTGGGAGCATGTTCTGGAAAATTAGTAGGCAATCTGCGTGGAGGAGGAACAACATAAACAACATAAATTTTGCTTTTGACAAAGAATCATAGGCCCATGGAATAATTTATGATGGAGACAACTTCAAGAGATGTCTAATCCAACATCCTGCTCAAAGTGAGCACTGCTCTGAGATCAGACCAAAGAGGTCTGATCAACCAAAGAGGTTCTTAGGTCCTCTTTTAGTCAGGATTGAAAATCTCCAAGACTGGAGGTTGCAAAAGCTCCTTGGACAACCTACATCACTACATGATGGTCCACATACTGAAAACAATTTTTCCTTTTATGTCTGTTTTTTCAGTTTGTGCTGTTATCTCTTATCCACCCACCAGACACTTCTGTGGTGGGTCTGACTTGCGTCTTCTCACTGACTCAACTTCTATCAGATCCCCCCACATATTTCTCTTCTTCAGGCTTAACAAACCCAGTTTCCTCAGTTTCTCTTCATCATATTATTAAAATATTTTAATGTTTATTATCTATCTCCTACCATCACATTATTAAAATATTTTAAAAACGAACACTTCAGAGAGATCTCTTCAGAGTACCTCCTCATTGTGGTCTTTTTTTTAAATAGAGGGATATTTCGGTCTACACACAGATGATGTTACTGTGAATAATTCCAAGATGATAACCACCTCCTCTTGTAGATGCTTGAGTGCATCTCATCTGTGCACTCTAAGATCAAGTTTTACTCTTTAGGATTTTCCTGGAGATTCCTTCTTTGAGGTTGCAAATTCAGTGCATGGAGAGTAAATTTACAAGTATTGCTTTTATAGGGGAAAGCGTTCAGAGCAATGACAGTAATTACACTAAGTTTAGCCCCTGTTACACTAAATAACCCTCACTTATAGTTCACGACTGTGTTGTCATCTAAACTGACTTGTCCCTCCTTCATCACACTGGGGATGTGCCCACCAGCTGAAGGGAACTATGCTCATGTTAAAGGTTTCCTTTACTGAGCTGAGCATTCTGCCAACCGTGGCTAAAAAATGTTAGGAACAGCTCTGATTGCCCCTCTGCCCACTCTGGTTTGTTTGTAAAATATTACCAGCAAATACTGCTCTCTATGTGCACCTTGAAACCACAAAAAGTATGTGGAAAAATTCACCCACTGATCCACTGAATTGAATCTTTCATCCTTTGAGCAAATATAATTGAATTGGCTGTTATGGTGGCTGTTTTCAATTATTGCCTCAGAATTTATTGGCTTGTCTTCCTGCTAGAGACCTTGAGAGTTAGGCAGGGAATTCTATCACTGACTGCCTTTAAGAAAACTG
The DNA here is from genome assembly GCA_013400975.1 of Atrichornis clamosus. Lineage (NCBI taxonomy): Eukaryota > Metazoa > Chordata > Aves > Passeriformes > Menuridae > Atrichornis > Atrichornis clamosus. The sequence goes on along the minus strand of WBMZ01008128.1, from coordinate 23,649 downwards.
TTGTGGTAGGTAGTCTTAGTTAAATTTTAGCATTTAATTTAATTGTAGTAAAAAATGCACCTTGGCCCATTGCCGTTGTTGAGAAGCGGCTGAAGCAGCAGTGAGGTGGGATGCTCCACAGAACCTAAAATGATGGCAGGTAACCACGTTCAAGCTATTGACTCTTATCCCTGATCAATAAAGTCCATTAGGTCTAGAAAGTTGTTTGTCCAGTCCCAAGGTGATATCTCAAGGTGTGACCTTCTTCGTCCTTCTAGTAGTGATAAAGCATTGCCACCACATGGTGGGTTAGCAAGGAAAAAATTAGAGAAAACCATGGCAGGGCGATTTCAGGGAATTTGTGGCAAACATGCACAATGTAGAGCTGGACCTTGCACAAATAATGGGCCTCTGATTTTGGTACATCCATGGGAATCCAGCTCCAAACTCCAACTGGCCTTTGAAGACAAGTGTTGGTGGTGATGGCTGTGGAGCTACAAGAGCTCAGCACAAGACAGCACCTGAAATCTATTCAAGGATGGCCAGAGAGTTTTGTAACCTCAGCTGCAAAATCCGCTGTCTGTAATATTTTGAGGATTTAAGCCAACTAATTTAAAGCTGGCCTGAACATCTTGCAAACCCCAGTCACACACATGAGCATGGGACAGACTGACTTTTCACAGAAACCACCTGTTCCATCTTGCTTCTGCTGCTGATGGCAAGATTGGAGGAGAAATCCAGCCTGTGCATCCAGAGCAGGCTGTGACCTTCAATGAGAAGAGACGTTGTGAGGGAAGCAGGGTGTGAAATTGGAGCTACCTGCGGTAATTCTGCAAAATTAAAATGAGATGAGCAGCCAGTGTTCCCAGCCAGCTTCTTGCAGATCAAAGCTGGGCTGCTCTGTTCCAGCAGCTGACAGGCAATGCTGGTAATGGAACAGACTCGCGAGCTGACAACGCTTTCCTGTGAAATGCCATCCCCTTGCAAAGCTGCTGCCCTTGATAAAAGGGGATCAGAGGGTCATACTCATCTCCCTGCTGAAAGTTTATTACACAGGCAGATGCTCAAGCAAAACTTTTTTTAGGGGGTTTGCTTCATCTAGCATCCATCTCCTGCCAAATATCCCTTTGATGTGCCACCTGAGCTGGCAGGTGTTGAAGCTAGGACTGCTTTTTTTCTTTCTTTTTCATTTTCCTTTTCATTTTTCTTTTCCTTTTTCATTTTCTATTTTCTTCGTTCTTTTTCCTCCCTCCTTTTCCTTTTCCTTTTCTTTTTCCTTTTCCTTTTCCTTTTCCTTTTCCTTTTCCTTTTCCTTTTCCTTTCTTTCCTTTTTCCTTACTCCTTTCTCTTCTCTTCTCTTCTCTTCTCTTCTCTTCTCTTCTCTTCTCTTCTCTTCTCTTCTCTTCTCTTCTCTTCTCTTCTCTTCTCTTCTCTTCTTCTTTTTTTTTCTGTTTCCTACTTACCTTTTCTTTTATCTTTCTTTTATCTAAGTACATTATACTATGCTCTTTTGATTACTTCATAAGCTCTCTTTTAAACACCACTGTCAATGTCTCTGACTCTTTGGAATTCTCCTAGCCTACCCCTCAGTGGCATCCTGGCACTGGGAGCTCGTGTGATGTGCAGTGATGTGAAAGCAACCAAAAGGGCAATGCCCTGTTCTGGTCAGATTACTGCTAGGGACTCTGCTTAAACCATGTGCATAAAGTCCTATATCCCCACACAAACCCTAAAAGGACTAAAAAGGACAGGTGAAGTTACCCCAAATGTTGAAACACATTTTCCTTGTGAATTTGATTACCTTCTCCCTTGCTACACAAGAAGGTAGGAGGCAGGCGTGGATGGTTTATGGCATTTACTGAGTCCTTCTTTGCACTCTTTGCTGACCTGCTGCAGTCTGATTTTGGCCCTGTGCACTACGTGGGGAAAGTGGGGACTATTCAGAAGTCCTCAACAATATAAACCAATCATAAATGAAGTATTTGTAATGTGTGATGGCACAAATCCATGTGGTGTTAAATCTTTATGTAATTAATGGGGTAAATATATGTAAGTTAGCCAGGAGTCTCCCACTGCCCTGCCAACAGTCTGTAATTAATTCCATCCTAAAAGCCTATAATGATTTCTGAGTTACCACATGAAGATACATTCCTAAATTAGGTATTATTTAAACATTAAATCCCACTCTGTTTCACCCAAATACACACACCATTGTCATCTATGTATCTATATCCAAAAATGTTGTTTCAATATATCATATAGGTATCTTCTATAATTAATATGAAAATGGTGGTAAAATTGACACTAGGCAATTTTTATCTTTTTCTGAGAAGGAATGAATTGTCTTTTCTGGTTTGCTTCTGGTGCAAAACCAACCCAAAGCAGTGATAAAAAAAATCATTAGTCGTCTACATATAATTAGAAATTCATATGTGTATGGTTATTATTTGATTGCTACAACAGTCCAGAGGGAGGCTCTCTTGGAGAAATATGTGTGGTCCTACAGCTGGTGGGGCCTCCCACAGCTCATCTAACTTAGGAATGTATATTAGGACAAGGTGGGATGATTTTAAACTGACAGAGGGCAGGGTTAGACAGGATATAAGGAAGAAATTCTTGAGAGTGAGGGTGGTGAGGTCCTGGCACAGGTTGCCCAGAGAAGCTGTGGCTGCCCCATCCCTGGAAGTGTCCAAGGCCAGGCTGGACAGGGCTTGCAGCAATCTGGGATAGTGGAAGTTGTCCCTGACCATGGCGGGGGGTGGAACTGGGTAGTCTTTATAGTCCCTTCCAACCCAAACCATTCTGTGATTCTATGATTCACAAAAAGAGTAAAGTAATTTCATTTCTTTTCATTCCAGTTACAAATATGAGCAATGGAATTATCAACCCCATGGCTGTCAATCAACAAGTTTTTTGTTGCAGTGTGTTTATTTCCTCCTGAGAAGACTGAAAATGCCTCATCTCCACAGTGTTTTTGAATCCTGCTTAAGTCCTGCCTACACTCCCAGCTCCCTGTGCCCCCTCCCTCACCTGCAGAGACTGATCCAGGAGGCAGCCTTGGAGGATGCCCAACACACAGAACCGTGGCCACAGCCAGGCTCTGCTTCAGCAGCAAGTTGCATGAGGAAAACATTACTAAGGGTTAAAAAAAAAAAAAAAATTAATATCTGGTTTCTTCCTCACCTGTAGGGACAATTCACACGTCACAGATGAATGCTGCAACCAACCAGACGCGAAAAGTATATGGTGAGAGCAACTCCCATCACTTATCTCCTGAGCACTGATGCTTTCTAAGCAATTACCACTCGCATCCTTCGTCAGCCAGGCACGTGCCCTCACCAACAGACAGAGTCATGATTCTTTTTGCTCCTACCCTGTAGCCTGATGAATCTTTAATTCTTTCATTAAAACTGGATCAGCTTCAGCAAGAAGACTTGTCACAGCCTCCCATTTTGGTGACTAAATTTATTTCCATTAATCTGTTGCTAGCAGCTTTTTACTGCTTGTGGCTTGTTTGCCTGCAGAAGGTTTTGCTGACAGGATTGTGTTGGCGGTTCATTTGCCAGTCTGTCCTTGGGTACTGGCAACTGATCTGTTGACCAATTTCATCAAGCTTGAAAGAAGGATAGAATTTTGTAGATAATTACGTACTGAAAAGCGTTATAAAGATGGACAGGTGGATAGAGAGGGAAATATTAATCAATTTGGCAAAAGGAAGAGGAGGCAGAGTTCAAGTGTCAGCCTTTCTACTTAGCAGTGGGATTGTTTCATGTTGCAACCAGGCTGCAGCTGTGCCTTTGCTGCCCCTTGTGCAATGATATGACACTCAGTGGTGGGAAGAGTAACACAGTGAATTTCAAACTCCAAGAGTTCAGGGAAACAGTGTCTGGTCCTTCTGATGAAAGAAATTCTTCTTTCCTTCAGAACGGCACGCCCCAGGAAGTTAAATGAGCTGATGTTGTTGGTTCTTATCTGTCTGCTACTTCCGTTCTTACAATGTTTATATAAAGTCATGACAATTTAACTTTTCAGGATTACTGATAACAGTGGCGATTCAGTGAATTTTATTATCACTATGAGTTGTTAATGGATAAGAAAAATCCCAGTTGGATTCTCAGCTCTTGGTTCATCAGTGGTTTCCTACTCCTTCAAAAAGAACGTAAAAATGATTTGAAAGATTATAGAGATCTTGGAAACCTTATGTATTTATTGTAAGTAGTACCCTAAGCTATATTTTGGAAAAAAACCCCAAAGAACGTTCAAGGTTTATATTTGATGCCTGGAGTAGAATTAAAGAAAGAGGAAGAAAGGAAGCATTCAGGTGGAAAGAAAACATTGCTTTGATAGGGAAATGAAATGCTATATTGGGGGCAGTATTAAACTTCCTTCAGTTGAACCATGTTGAGGTACTTCATTAAGATTTTTTCTCTTCACAGCAGTGTCATTTAACATGAACACCCAATATCTTAGGAGGTTTTTCTAAGGCGGGAAAATAGTGTTCAAGTCTTGGGAGGAAATATTGAAAATCTCTGTCCAAATTTTGGTCACATTTTTCCAAATACCTTGAAATGTACAATGAGTTACTTTTCTCTTCTCTGTTTGTATCTCCCTTAAGGAGCTGGGATTTGACATCTCATTTTCTCGCATACCAATGACCAACCCATTAAATTGTTCATGTCAATAAATTTAATTTTCATTTACTCCTTCAGATATGCTATATGGCATATGTTACCCAGTTTTATTTATCAAGTGCCAGAGCTTTGCCTTTCTAATTCTTAAATTATCCTAAATACATCTGTACCCTGCCCCCAAAATATTTCAATTTACTCATTCACCAAGTTTGGAATGAGAGGACCAATCAGTCAACTCAAATGTGAGTTTATTTACAAATAAATTTATTTATTTATTTGGTCCTGTCACTTGGGAAGGTGGATAAAGGCTGGTCTGGCTCTCTGTCTGTCACAGCACTGATCTAACAAGTACTTCAACTGATCTGCTTTAAAATGTGAAAAACTCAGGTGACCATGAAAGCAAACTATGCTTTTGTTTTAAATCAAAAGTCACTCTTAGTGAAAGCAAAAGACTGGTTGGGATCCTCAGTAGCTGAAATAAAGTATCAGTACAGTTGAGGAAGACCAGAATCCTTGAAGTGTATGATCCTACAACTGCTCTTTGCATTCACAGATTTTGATAAAATCTAAGATCCACGCTTATTCTAATGCTGTCATTTAGTAATGCAATAATTAACCTTGTCTTTAATTAGGAAGCTTAAAAAAGCCAAACCACTATGAATATTTCATCCCAGTAGGAGCCTTCCTTTCAAAACTGAAAGGAAGTGACTGTTCTTGACATTTCTCATGAACTTTGTCTCTTACATTTCCATAGTAATAATCTCCATAATGAGACATCAATCTCCGTATTATTTCAACTCAGAATTAAACAAAATCAAAATATTTTAAGAGATCAGAAAGTAATCTTGAACATATTTAACACAATATATCCTGGAATTGTCAGTTGCTGAAGGAAAATGTAATTTCTAGATAAAACAGAAGTTTTGCTATTCTTTACTTTTTAGGACACATTCTGATCCCTTCTCATGCTGGCTTGATTATTCAGCACAATACGTGGGTTCACTTTCTTCCTTAGAGGAGTATATTACTCAGCATGGGAGTATTTTCCTAACATTCCAAAATCTGGCAGTTATCAAATAAAAGAAGGCAAAACACTACTTCAGTGAACGAACAGCTGACTACATTTTGAAAGGAACAAAACCAAGCCTATATGATCAAATAGAATATATCGATGTCAAAAAAGAAGCAGGTCTTCCTTAAACTGCCATTTCAGTGTAAGTAAGAAAAAAGATGAATAGGGTTATTCTGTTAACTCACTGATAGTAGACTGGATTTTTTTTATCTAACACTTATTCAAACTTCACATTCACCCAAGTAATTCTTACCTCTTCAATTAGGTTTTCACTGAATTTTCTGTGACTTTCACCAGCTGGCAGCAATATCTAACTAGCTTGTAAAATATTCTCTAATTCACCCATTCCAAGGAGATTGTTAAAGTGTAGTTATGAACTTTAAAGAAGGGGCAAGGAAGCATGAATGCCCTGCTGGAAGGAAAATCCATCCATGTATGCTGGGAGAAAACACAGAGAAATAAAAACATTGAGCAACCTGGTCTAGTGGAAGGTGTCCCTCCCCATGGCAAGGAACTTGGAAATAGGTGATCTTAAGGCCCCTTCCAAGCCAAACCATTCTACTGTTCTATGATTCTATCATTATTAAGAAAGAAATAAAGTATTTTCCTTTTCTGAGCAATTTTTTTTCCAAGGTCCTTGGACTCCAGAGATGAAAATGGCAGTTTGGAAACTGGAAATGTACAGCTTGTCTAATGAGAAAGAAGAAAGGAAACCATGAAAAGCAAAATCAAAGCCAGACCCCTTTCTATTTTTAATGTTGTTGAAGGCAGCCTAGTTCAATGTGGATATAAAACAACTGACTAAATGTGTGATATATTGAATTTGCTCTATTTTGTAAGAGAGGGGAAGCAGAAGGGGCAGAGCAGGAAGGCTCAAAGCCCTCTCTGGCAGTGCTGAGGGCAGCTGCTGCAGAGGCAACACCTCCTGCTGTGCCTTCTGGCTTCCTTTGATTCCTCGGGAACATCATATCAGCTACGGCTCCTGCCACTTCGTGATAAGCTTATCATTATTAGCTTATCTCTTTGGGGGAGGAAGACCCTCTAGCACATATTTCTTATTTAGAGCCAGTGGTTACAGGTGTAACACCAGAGTGTGACCCAGCAAGGGGAGAACATGACAGGTGGAGGAGGAATGCTGAGCCATGGAATGAGAAGGTAATTATAATTTCAGAGCAAATGGGTTATGAGAGGGCAAGTAAGGGAAGAAACAAAATAAAGTGTATCATGGAATCCTGGGAAATAAGAAGGAAAAAATTGGGGATTTTTGCCTGTACAACCAGTTAGACCATGTACTAGGGGTCAGCCTCTAGGGGGTCTAACCCTTAGGGGGAAAGATCTTGCATTAAGTCTTTGAATATTAAGAAGAGATTTCAAAAAGCATCCCAGACAGGTACATCAGAGAAAAGTAACACTCAAAAATATTAGCAAGACCATGGATATGTAGGTCTGATCCCTATATTAGACTAAAAAGCTAAGCTCCTGATTGTGTAGATTCTTAAAATGCATTCAAAAGAACAGAACTAATAGTCATGTGTTCAACTAAGCCACAGTGGAAAGGAGTTTTAAAAGATTTTGTAGACAAAAGTTATTTTTCACAACCCCATCAGTGTTTAAAAAGACAAAAACCCCCAACCAACCACAAACACTCACAGAATCAAACAAACATTCAAAACCTGTTGTGGTTTCCAAAGTACAGCTGGAATTTAAAAAACCCCAACTACTTACTTCAGGGTATAATAAAAAATCATCAGGAATAAGAGAGAAAGAATTACAACTCTTCCAAGATTACAGAAAAAAATCAGAGTTTTCACAGTTGTCACCAAAGGAATCTGTGCAAGACTTGTGTTGTTTAAAATATTCATAAGCGATCCAAAAAAGGGAACAAGTAGTGAAGTGACAAAATTTTCAGGTGACAGGGAATGATTCAGGACATTTTACACTGAAATACACTGCAAGAAGTTGGAGAAGGTTTTCCTGATGCTGAGTGATAAAGAACTATAATTGCTGATGGAAGACAGTTCTTGTTAAATGCAAAGGAGTACACATATGACAGAAATTCTCACTCTACAGAGAGAGACAACCACAAAATGAGCTTTTCTAGTCTGCAAAGGATCGAAGAGTTGCTGTTCCTAATCTCTTCAGAAATTCTGCTCGGTAATAAAGAGCTTTCATGAAGGCAAACAGAGCATTGCTGTTAAAAACAGTAGAGAATAAAACACAAAAATCATTAAGGCTAAGTGAAAAGAAATTCTGTGGTGTGCCTTTGTGCCTGTACAGAAATTCTTTTCTCAACCTGAAAAAGGAGATAAAATCCAAAAATAACACAGGTAAGAGCAAAGTCATGAAGAGCCTTCTCTATAAAGAAGAATTTCGAGCAATTTTGATATTTTAAGCAATCATTTTGAGACTTTTCAGATGAGAAAAGTGAGGAGAATATGATAGAAACCAACAAAATCATGAGCTGAGTGGAGAAAGAGGAATGCTCAGGAGAAAATCTTTGCTTTATTCACTTTTGAAAACAGAAAAACAAATAAGCTAGTTTGAAACTGATAGAAATAAGCACATTTTTCACCCAGTATATGATTACACAGTGGAATTCTGGGCCATATGATTTTCAGAAGGTCAGAGACATAAATGGGTTCAGAATCAGACACATTCGTGGGAGAAAGTTCCCGTGGCAACTGCTATAAATCCATCCAGAGATTGCAACGGATGGGAGAAGGTGCCAAGGCTGGAAGGACACTCCGAACGCTGCTGTGGAGTTTGAGCGGGTGTTCTATGTAACAACTGAGGACCTCAAGCTTAATGACACAGCTTTCAGTTCTTTCACCACGTGTTGACTTAGACAGTGGTGTCACAGAATTTCTGAAATGCTGCCCTGTGTCTTTAAAGGAATTGCTCTCTGCACAACTATTCATTATTCGTTTGTTCACTTATTCAGGGTGTGTGAAAACAGTATTTAACAGTCAAAGGGACACAACAGATACTTTACAAACCCATTAAACTCCATGCACCAAATTCTGCTTCGCATGTGCTCTCAGTGGCCTGGAACTGAAAGTAAACCAGTTTGGGGTAAGTTATTTTCTTTCTATTTCAATTGACTGACTAGGTGAGTTGAACTCTAAAAAGCCCCCCTGGCAAAAGCGTATTCTGGTTTCACTATCTATTGATATCTATTTTATCTATCCAAATATATACTTACAGGTTTTATTTCATGGACATATGAAAAGCTGTTAAAATGCTAGTGATGAGTACTGCAGCTTTCCCTGGCCTGCCTTTTCTGACTGCTTGGGTAGACATTAATCCTGAATTTCAGGCAGTAGTAATGCCTGTATTTCATCTCAAGCAGGCTGAAGGTAAATTGACAAATTAGATTCTCTGTGTATTTTGCAATATAAAATTGCAATGCCTAATGAATCCCTGCAATGCTTTGAATCCCTCATAAGTACTTGTAAACTGTGATTTAATACCCTCTTAACTGCCTTTCACCAGTCTAAATGTGTTCAGCTCTTGAGTCTTTTCCTTGTAAGAGTCTTCCTCTCTGGAGGAAGTTGGGAAATTGTTTAGATAAGCAAACAAGTGCTCACAATGTTGTCTTAGCAAACTTTTTATTAGCCTTTGGAAAGAATCCAGGTTCCAATTTAAAGTAAAGGGCACCAGATTGAGCCGAGGTGGGTAGAGAAGGGAATTTAAAAAACAGATTCAGCTGCAAATATAAGTTTGACCCAGGATTTAACTTTGGCAAGGTCCTCCAAGTAGTTTCCTTAAACAGTCTAAGGAGGAATGGTTTATTGGTTTATTTTAACAAGTTCAAGTGATAAAATATCTAAACACTGGGGTTAGTTATATTTACTAGGCACAGAGAAACACTGATTTAGTAGATGTGGCACATGTTTTGCATGTAATATGCTATAATCACACAGTTTAGTGCTTCCTATATTGCAGTGAATTTTGCATACAACAAATGTTCCCTGTCAGCTCTGCTTTCTGTTCTTCCCCGACATTCCAACCCCCTGCCATTCCAAGAATAAATATTCTGTTAATTCTGTAGCAAGTTAAAGAAGTTTATTCCCCCTCTTATACGAGATAAGCACGAATGTTACAAAATACTATATTTATCTTAAATCTGCTGTCTTAGTATTTAAACTTGCAGCAAATCAACCCTTGGCTTCCGACTCCCTCATAAAGGCTTAAAGACACACACAGCTGGCTATATACAACCATAAACTCCATGTTTTCTAACAGCAAAGGTCTTGGCTCACCTCTTCTTCAACTTTGTTCCAAAGTGCCTATTAATTCAGACGATTCAGATCTGTGGCTTTCCATTCTCCTTGGAAATAGTATAACTGTTTTCTAAATTGTAGCCAAAATGCTTTTAACATTACCTATGTTTCTTGTCACCATCACTAGGGACTGGTGTTCCAAGAAAGAAATCCCAGATACCTCTGAAATGAATGGGTTTGGTCCTGTTCCAAGTAAAGGCAAAGGGAATTTCTTTCCAACAGAGCACATCAGAGGGGCTCAGATGATCAGGAGCATTGAGTTTTGGCCTCTGATTTGGCATGACCTTCTCTCACTTCTTTTATCTGTTCCCTAAATTGAATCTCAGCTGGTAATTATTGAATGGCTCAGTCCTTTTATGTTCATTTTTTCTTCTCTCCCATTTCACAAATGGAATCAATTGTTGCCAAATGATGCAGAGCTGTTTGGAGTAAGAGTCTTGGCATTAACAATCCTGGCAGTCCTGTTAGTTTTGTTTAGTTTCCCTTCTAATCTCTACATCCAATCCCAACTTCATAATTTGCCAGCCCAGAAAGCTTAAAAAAACTCAAACAAAACCAAAAACCAACACCGAAATAGTTTGATTTCCTTGATATAATTGTTTTCATTCTGATCCATTCAGTCATTTTGCCTTTTTTTCCCCTAGATAGTTAAATTACCTGTGTTGCCTATGCCCACTTTCCACATGTGCCACCCAGCGCATGCTGAGGTAGCACAGATACTTTGGCATAACTCTCCTCTTTGCTGTGCCTGTAAATCTTTTCCAGGACAAGAAGGCCAGGTTAAATCCATGGGTCCAAAAGACTTTAACTTCTCTGACCCCTTATTTGAAAAATACCTGGCACTGAGATGAAAACATTGGCATCCACCAGGGACTGAGGTTCCCCAGTGAAACTGCTGTAGGGAAACCAGTGAGGATGAAAGACCTGGCTAGACAAATCACAGCTCCTGCAGACTTCTCTGCACAGCCTGGAAAACCTTTGAAATTGGCCCTGCTTGCAGAGAGGCAGTATTTTTAAATTGTGTCAAAAGCACAGTTCAGTTACTGCTTTATTAAACCATCTATTTTGAATAGGCTTGTACCTTACTGGGTGGTTTCGTAGTGTAAAAGTGCATGGTTCCACACCAGAAAGGAAGCTGCATAAATAAATAAACAAAAGAAGGATTTTGGATTGAAACTTTAGAAAATTTGTGGGTAATTCTGAGGGATTTTGAAATGGCCATTTCTATTTATCTGGATGGATATTCAGATCTGGGAATCTGTGCAGAATCTCTGTCAATCTAGGATTTAGCAAGATTAACCTCCTTTCAGACCAACATTTTTTTGAGACTGACAGCTCCTTTTTATCTCTTTAAGCTATTACTGCCTGTTAGTAGAGGCTTTCTTGAACAGAAAATAACATCTTATTTTAATCCCAATTCAGGAAAAGTTAACTTTATATACTCACTCAATTTTCACAGGAATCTAAACAGAATCCTAAAGGCTATTATGAGTACAAATACAGAGTTGGGGCCTCCAAAAACACCTTATAAACTAAATATAGTCTCCCAATTCAATAACAGATCAAAAATAGTAGCACTGAAACCTCAAATAATGTCATTTTGCTATTAAACATTAAAGCAAGACAAAAAAATATAATGGATAGAGTGTGTATCAATTGCATCCCCTTTTCCTGCCACTAACAATTCACAGCTGTTTTGGATTTTAATAATATATATTTCTAAGTGTTGGAGTAATTTTCTGAGCACATTTCTGAGCTAAAGGCTGTTCAACTCCTGGTTCATCTGCTGACAAGCTCCTTTGATTTGGCTATTTTTCATTTATCTTTTCCAAGCGGGAACAGCCATAGTTAAAGCAAGCTGATATTCCACTGATACAGAGAGGACTCGTGATTTGGGAAACATGTCAATAATGTTACTGGAAAGCAGACCAGTGTATGTTGAAGAACCAGAAATCCAAGGGATCCAAAGCAGTAAAGCAAGCAAGATGGGGCAATCTATGCAGTATTTTATGTCTTTCTGATCTCACTTTATCAAGCCAATTTACAGAAGAATCTTACCTCTGTGGTGCTTGCAGAACTTGGCTAAACTCGTGTCCTTGCTTGATATCCTGCTTGCGTGGGAATTTTTTTAAGGAGTGCAGATATTTTGTGTTATGCTTATTGTTCTCATTGAGGAAGAATGGAGAGGTGAGCTCTCATGTTGGGACAAGTTTGATTTCTGGTGTAACTTCAAGGGTCTTCTTTGGTCCTCAGGCACACTGGAGGTCTTTAACTCATATTTTGGCTGTTTCATGCACTTATAACACTTTCTCATACTGCACAACTGGCTTAAATCCTCTTCTGTCAGGTGTCTGAATGTTGATAGATAGGACTTCTGAAATATAAAGAACAAAAGATTTTAAAAGCAGTTTACAGGTCATTAACTTTCTACACAATTAACAAGCAAAAGCTTCTAGACTTTTGTAAAACCAATTTTCAGCAACCATAATTAATTAATTCTCAGTGTAGATGGATTTCTCTCATTACATGAACAGTCTAGAACTGGAGTATTGAGTCTACAGTGCAATGACACTGAACTTCAGGTTTTGCTAGTGATTACAGCTGTTGTAGTTTTGTTTTTAAAGAATTATTTTAGTGTTAAGTCTCCTTTTGCCTTTAAATCCTGGCCTGGCTTCCTGCCTGGTATAACAGCTGTCTCATTTGGTTGGAGATAGTCACATGGGGAGGAGGATATATGACATATGTAGACATATATTTGTGTCCCTGAGTGTGCTTTATTCTGCTGGTCTTTTCTCCTTACACGATAAAGTAAATAAATGTGGGGGAAAGCCACAGCAGATAAAGCTACAGCCTGCAAGAGAGGTGAAAGAAATGGGGAGAGATAATTAAAGAAATAACTTAAACAAGGCATCAGCCTTGTTGGGTGATGAACAAAAGCTGAGTAATTTCTGTACTGAAGGAAATATTTTCAAGTATTCACACAAATTTCACATCCACATGTAAAGGCCTGTGTCTGTCTTTTCATGTTTCCTTCCTTTAAACAGTGATTTGCCTTTTGGTTACTAAGAGAATGACATTGGACTTCACCTAAGTGTTTTGTGAAATGAGGCCCCAGTTCTGCAAAGATTTCTATTCTTTGATTCCTGTAACTAGCTGAGGAAGCTAATAAATATGTAAAGGTGATCCGATTAAAAATGACATTGAAAAGCAGGAAAATCTAGAGTTATATGAATAATTTCACACCCAATGCAAGATTGTCAAATTTTATCAGCAAGCCCTGTGTGAAATGAAAATAGCATCTTTTAGCAAGTCAAGCAGCATACATAAGGCTAAGAGGGCAATTGGTCTATTCTGTTGTGTAAATACTTTTGGGAAGCAGAATTATGAGGAAAATACTGTAGGGAACTTCATATAAAGGTTTAAACCAGGATAGGATTCACCTTTATTATTGTTTAAAAGTTAGATGTGTGATTGTGTGCTAGGAATAGGGTTCTCTCAGTAAGTGGTCCGTCACATACTGACATGGATCTTTTACACAGACTGGGAGCATTTCCCTCTGAGGGTTCTTTATATTTATTTCCCAAAAGTTATAAAGGAAACATGGGCTAACTAGCTCAGATTTACACATCTAACTTTTAGATTAGTCTGGGTTAGATTAATTTCTCCTTTCACCCTCTACAAACTCTCTACCCCTCTGGGTAACTCAGAGTACTTGTAATTGTCTTTGGACTCTGAACAGGAAGGTATTTATTGACAGAGAAAGAGGAAAACCATTACTTGTCACACCATAACTTGCTCTACTTGTTTACCTGATGTGTTTCTGCTCCCCAGTTCATGGATGCTTCTGTAATAGAGCCCAGCAATGATACACACATTTTGGCTCTTATTAAATGTTATTGTTTCGTTAATTTTTTTTTTTCAGCTGCACAGAGGGATTAAAACATAAATGAGTACTATCTAAACGCTGGGGAGTTTATCTACATGTATTTCAGTCAGAGATGAAAAGAAAAAAATATTGTACAGTTTGATAATGACTAAAATCAAGGAGAATCATCTTCCCTTGACCATACATTAGCAAGAATAAAGTAGAGGCCTTATTATGAAGTGCAAAGTGTATTAAATATAAAAAAAGGACTTTTTAACAGAGAAAAGAACAGAGAGTAAAAATCCATGTTCAAGAAGGAAGACTTGTTGAAGTATAAAGGGGCAATTTGCCAAAAGAATTATGTTTCTGAAGGAAGCAGTGCATGCCAATTTTTAATCCAAAGCAAAATGTCTGTAGCTGAGGTCTTAACTTCTGGAACAAAGGGATTGTATGCTACACAACACTTGTAAAACAAGAAAGTAATCTCTCCACATGCCTGTGTTAGAAATGAATGGAACATTCCCAATTTATAAATGAGTAATAGCGAATCCCAAACAATTTTAATTAGTTTGTTCAGTTCCACTACAAGGAGTCCAGAAAAGGAAAGAGGATGACATGGTAATAAGACCCTGTACTAAAAAGAAACCCAAAACCCCCAAAGAAACACTGTCTACATTCCTCAGTAGAGGAAACCTGAAATTCTGTCATTCTTGGACCTCCTGTAGAGGTACTTTCATGTATGTACTTGGATGCAGCCCTTATTAAAAGAACTAAATATATGAATTGGCCTTACAGTGTAACTGTATAAGAAAGAAGTGGGACTGACACTAGTCCATGTTGTGGCTGTATATAAAGACAGGCTGAGAGAGTTGGGGTTGTTCAGCCTTGAGAAGAGGAGTCTCCAAGGACCTTCCAGTTAGCACCTTCCAGTACCTAAAGAGCCACAAGAGAGCTGGAGAGGGATTTCACAAGGGCATGTAGTGATAGGACAAGGGTTAATGGTTTTAAACTGAAAGAGGGCAGATTTAGATCAGGTCTTAGTGAAAAATTCTTCACTATGAGAGTGACAAGGCCCTAGCACGGATTGCCCAGAGATGTTGTAGATGACCTATCCCTGGATGTGTTTAAGGCCAGGGTGGATGGGGCTTTGAACAACCTGGTCTAGTGGAAGGTGTCCCTGCCCATTGCAGCGGGATTAAAACTAAATTATTTTTAAGGTCCCTTCCAACCCAAACCATTCTGTGATTCTATAGAACCTTTACAATGGGAATCTGGACCAACTCTGTGTCTTTTTGTTATGATCTCTCACTCCTATGAGTAAAATTATTGGATACTCCCATTAGGATTCTAACATCTTCATGTGGGCTTTCAAGTGAGCTCTGCTAAGCATTCACCATTCAACTGAAACCCTCAGTTGTTCATGATGATTATCAATAACTATAAACCCAGTATCTCCCACTCGCTATAAAGGGCAATCAGCAATTATATGGTGCTGGAGGTGTATGACCCTTGGGATGGGGTGCATTTATCTGTGAATTTCTGGTTCAGAGGTACATGATCACATTCCTGATCCTGTTTGAAAATTTGACCTTATCTCTTTGTGGGTATCCACTCGTGCCAAGTAGTTTCCAGACACTGGAAATCTGATCAGCCCAGACACACTCATGATACACCAGTTTCACAACAACAAGGTTCCTGTTATGGAGATCACTGTGGATGCCAGCTACACCACCAACAAGACTGTTCGTGTAACATGTGACATTGGTGTGTACTTTCTTCAGCCCTGAACCATCACTGCCTGAAAAGACATCAATTAAGTTCTTCAATCCTGCAGATGGGGTGTTTGAGCAGCAGATCTGGTAGGAACTACTGTCAACACTGGGATATAGTCTGAGGCTGGGAGAAGTTAAAATGAGTCACGTGTTTCCCTAGAGCGTCTCTTGGAATATTTGGTATTATCCAGAATTATCTGATTAGTTCTGAGAGACTGTACTAAACTGGAGGTATATCACAGAATCACAGAATGGTTTGGGTTGGAAGGGACCTTAAAGATCATCCAGTTCCAACAGCAGCCACCAGATCAGGTTGCTCAGGGCCCCATCCAACCTAAGTGATTTTGAATCTCAAGGCCAAGGCTTAGAGGAAAACAGATAAAACCTTAAGGCTTCTCTGAAATTTGCTGACTAAACTGTGGGCACAAACCTTGCAGCTGGTGTGAAAGAACAACACAGCAACCAAAAACATTTATCCCTTGTCAATTTTGAAAGAATGTTCTCTTTTCTAAATGCAGTGGTTTAACATTTTGCTTTGGTGGAAAACTTAAAGGCTATTTTTGTACTTCTGAAGAAAACAGCTTAGAGTCAACTGCCAATTCCAGCCCTTTGGGGCATTCGTTTTGCCAGCAGCAGTTTAATGAAGTCTTTCCTTGTCTTCTCTTCACCTCCACAGTGTATGGTGTTATTGCCAGCCCACAGATAAACTCAGCTTTGTCTCAGGAGGCTGGAGACTGCACATGGATGTGGATAAAGGGAAAAAAAATCTCTTTTTGAGACTTATATGTGATTAATCACTGGCTGATATTCCCTCCACTTCTTTATATATTTGTTGCATAAGACTCCTGACTAAACCCCCTGAAGGGCTGTAATTTGTAACAAAGTTGAAGAGAACAATATTACTTTAAAACAATGCAACTAGCATACAGGAACAGAAGCCAGTAAATACACACAGGGCAGATCCTTTGAAAGTAAATAGATAAAAATTCAATTTGATGAGGTTAATTATACTCAGAAGGGCTTTTTGTGCCTTAAAGAAAATCTGTTTTGTTTCCCTGTAGATATGAATAATGCTTAAGGGAGACCTATGGGTATTGGAATATAGTTACTTTGTGGCTGTCTGTGCTTCTCAATGTCTTAGTCATAAGTGTGGAAAAGACCTAAAATAAAGCAAAATTCAAAATTATCTACTTCTAAGGCATACGTATTTCCCAGTGCCTACCTCTCACCTTTCAATGAAATAAGAATATACCAATCTATCAAAACTCTGGCATTGCATTCATGACATGCACAGCTGGCTCCCTACAAAGTAACAGCATTATACGACAGATCAGACAAAAGTTTTCCATCATTTTAGAATGTATTTGTTACCTAAAAACTTCTTGTCAAGAGAAAATTCTTGATCACTTGCCTTAAGAAAATCCAGGAATCTGTTAAATTTTGGGTTGACAAACTTTTAGCACTTTAAAAGCACATGCTCTCTAGAGATCACACCCCTGGGAGATAACATGCCTTGCTCTAACTGAATGTGTCTCAGGAGCAGCTAAGAGCAGGTTTAAGTATTCATGGTTCCTTGTACCTGACATAGGCATGCAAAGGAATGTACTTTCGGAAAACAGCTCAGCTGCCTTTGTGAGTTCAGATAATATAAAAGTTTTCCCTGGACCACTGCCCTACCTCTGCAGACATTCATAATAAACTTTGGAAGCTCCAGGTATGATCGCTGTCTTACAAAAGGTTAGTTTCTTTGGGGGATGGTATTTTAAATCAAGTTTATAAAAAATTCACCCACCAACAATGTCACCTATGAAATGTTTTTTGCTGCTCGTTGTTGCACAGCTTTGTAGCCATTCCATGCTGAAAAAAAATGAAAGGTCCCAGACATATCTTCTGTTTAATTATTAGTTTTTAAAAAAAAATTCGGAGTAAAGAGAAATCTTTTTCATTCCTCATTCCCAATCTGTGTATTGACTTCTTTCAAATGGCACATCGCACCACTGTACTGGCATTTCTGAAAGGTGAAACTGGATTTTCTAGTATGATTATTTCCTTTGCAGGCCATATCCTTTCCACAACTAATAGCTGTTAAAAATGTGATGTACCCATCTATCACACCTGGACATGTGATTAGTGCTCAAGTCCATTCATAGGTTCTGCCTTTACAAACAATGATAGTGCCTAAAACTCAGTCTAAACAAGTTTACCTTTTGCTGCTTGACACAGCCTTTTGAATTTTCTTATAAAACATTTTACCCTGGCACAAGAATACAGAACAGATCAGTGGTTCAAGCTTCTTGTTGACACAGATGACAGTAATTCATAGACTTAAAACTACAGAGAGTTTTGAAGGGTTTTTTTTTTCCAGACCTCACTATCTCTGATAGAGTATTTGAGATCCCATCACATCTCACCTAAAGTCTTTTTTAAACCTCTTCCCAGACAGTACTCAAGTTCATCCTGTGTTCTGCTTTACAAATTTCCCTTTCTTCAAAACTTACTTACAAGTACATTCTTTCTCAACCTTCAATTATTTTAAAAGTATAAATCCAAATAAAGTTTCTGTGTCCTCTGAACACCTACATTACTCATTCCTACATTCCGATTTGTCTTCCACATTTTTGACTGCAGAACTATGTTATATTCCTAAGAAGATTGCACCAGTGCCTGGTATGAACAGTGTTAGTGTTTTCCCACAAACGGTGAAGGTATCTCGCCTAACAGGTCTTCAAATTTTATGGCACAAAAAACTTTAGATACGACTTTGTGCTTTTAACTTGATTTTCTAGCTTTAAAACAGGTATTGCCAAGGAGAAAATGGGTCAAACTTCAATCTTGTTGTTTAGCCTTAATTCTTTCTACTTCACCTTAAAGGGAGACATGAGCTTCTCCCTCACACACCCAGTTGTTTGTTGCATGAAATTCTGTAGCCATTGTAAACCATGAATAGGAAAGAAGTTCAACCTGTAGGCTGTCAGTTTTGTTAGGTTGCCTCTTTTATTGGATTGGGATTCTTGTCAAGTGTCTTTAGTGTAAGTTGATTTGTAAGAGAAGCAAACCATTCCATCTCTGGGGGTATTCAAGAGGACTCTGGGTGTGGCACTTGGGGATATGCTTTCGGGGTGATTATGGTGCTTCTGTCTTGAGAGTTGGACTAGAAGATCTTGGTGTCTTCCAACCTCAGTGATTCGTAAGTTGCCCTGTCCCAGGTGCAGGACCTTGAACTTGTTGAACCTCACTGGGTTCTTGCAGTCCCACTTCTCCAGCTTGTCCAGCTCCCTGTGGATGGTCCCCTCCTTCTGTTATGTCACCTGTCCCACTCAGCCTCCCGTCAGCTGTAGAGGTGCTGAGGGTGTGCTCGATCTCACTGTCTGTGTCATTGATAAAGATGTTGAAGAGCCCTGGTCCCACAGCAGAGACCTCAGAGACACCACTCATCTCCCACCTCAGTCACCCAATTCACCGAAAACTGGTCAAATAAAACTCCTTAATAGCAATTTAGCATTAAAGAGAGGCATCATTTATTACAGGCTTCTGGTTGCACAGGGCATAACTTGACCTTACCTGAACGTGATCTTTTGCCAGTGTGTTGCTTATAAGCAGTAACTACATGCATATTATAATTTGGTCATTACCAAAAACCCCTCCCTAGGTTCCCAGATTGCATCCTTGTTTTGGCAGTATCTGCATTACTAAGCCAGAGGTCTTTCCCTTATCTGCCAAACATCCTTGCTGGTAAATCTGCAAATTTACCAGTAAAACCAGATCCTGCATGCCTTGTTTCTCTGCTGGTAGTTCACAGAGAGAGTACAAATTGAATTACCCCTTTTGGTGTCACCTTCACCTGCACATGGAGCCACTGACCACAGCCCTCTGGCTGCATCCATCCTGACAACACCTCATGCACCACATAGCCCAGCCTTCAAAGCCAGGGCTCTGCAATTTGGAGCTGAGGATATTGCGTGGGACTGTATTGAGACCCTCACAGGGGTCTGGGCATGGCAGGACCTACAAATCTGAAAGTCCAGGGGCTGTCCCCTGCAGGCACAGCCAGTTCCAGCCAATTCCAGGTGGTTCCGCTGTTGCAGGAGAGCCGGGTGTGACCCTTTGTGACAGAGGCACGTTCAAAGGGCCCTTGTTTATGCGTGGCCACATCAGCACAGAGGCCATTGTGACACAGCAGGGTGTCACTGCCCTGAGCCACATATATTTCCTCCCAGCAGAGCTTCTCTGCTCTCTCTTAAGGAAGCACCTCCGTGGATCCCTCTGCAGCAGAGGACTACAGAGATGTCAGTGGACGAGACAGCGAACCCCAACTCTTGGGGCAACCACAGTGAGCAGGGCCCAGCCTCAAGCTCTCAGAGCCTGAGGGCTGCATTGCACCGCACCACATCCAGGGAGACCTTTGTGATGCACAGGAGTCGCATTCCTGTGCGAGTCTCCCGCATGGTCTTCACTGGGAACCAGAGGCCCAGCCAGTGGCCAACAGCACAGCAGGACCAGACACAGAGCATGCCTGTGTCAGCGCCCCTGGACAAGCAGGACTCAGCAGTGTCATTGCTGCACAAGGCAGAGACTGCTCAGGAGGTGAAGCCCAGCACCCTGGGAGGCCGTCAAATATCCCAGGAGACCTACCTGATGCACAGGACCTGCATTCCTGTGCGAGTCTCCCGCATGGTCTCCACTGGGATGCAGAGGCCGAGCCAGCGGCTGACAACACAGCAGGACCAGGCACTCAGCATGCCTGTGTCAGCTCCCCTGGACGAGCAGGACACAGCACTGCCACTGCTGCACATGGAGAGCACCAGCAGCAGGCTTCTGCCAGGGACTGAGAAGCCTGAGAAGGATCTGAGTGTCATCTCCAAGACAGAGCCTTCCCAGATGCTGAAGCCCAGCACCCTGGTGGGCCGCCGCACATCCCAGGAGACCTACGTGATGTACAGGACTCATATCCCGGTGCGAGCATCCCGCGTGGTCTCCACGGGGATGCAGAGGCCCAGCCTCCAGCCGACAGCACAGCAGGACCACTACAGGAAAGCCAGCCCAGTTGTCCAGAATTTGGAGAAAATCCCCAGCCAACAGAGGGTGCTGGACTGGTTGGAAGCAAATTTCTCCAACCAGTGTGAGGCCTGGGCCAAGGAAGAGGAATGTGGGCAAGACAACAGTCCCCAAAGTCTATGCCAAGGGGCCGAAATCAGTAACAAAGAGCTATCCCAAGAAGAAGACAGCAATGACAGTGTGCTGTCCCAAGGTGAAAATAACATCAGCTACAGTATCTGGGACAACCCCTTGAGCCCAGTGAACAAACAGGACCCTCCCACTGCTCCACAGGAGGTGCCCAGCTCTCTCAGCAGTTTGGGCCTGGAGGCAGCAGCAGAGGCAGTGGCTGAGCTGCCCAGTGCATCTCCTGCCACAGCTGGTGCCACGGGCTCGGAGCCAGCAGCTGCTGCCCCGGCCACAGCTGCTGAGGAAGAGGAGCACCGTGCCCCTCTGGTTCCCGAGGCACAAGAGGAGGCAATGGCAGCTTCTCCTGCCGTTGGCGAGCAGGTGACAGCTGCAGGGGCAGAGAGCCAGGCAGGTGTCCTGCACAGCCCCTGCTGCTCACCCAGCCCTTCGCTCAGCTGCCCAGAAGGCCACGGCCTCAGTAGGTAGCAGGTGGGGGCAGTGGGGGGGTCAGTCCTGCCAGCGCCAGAGACTGAGGGGGGGGTCTTAGTTAAGGAAGAGTGGAAAGGCTCTCTTGACCAAGAGCTGTCCTGAGGGGAATGTGACAGTGACAAAGAACTGTACCAAGAGGAAGGCAGGAGAGACCAAGACCTGTCCCAAGATGAAGAAGACAGAGACTACAGCCTGAGCACTCCTGCAGAAGAGGGGCCTCCTCTGCCCACCCCTCATGAGGCACAGGCCTTTGGCTGTGTGCCCGTGCAGGCCTCTGTCAGTCAGACAGAAGTCCATGGGCTCCATGGGCCGCGGGCTGTGCGCAGGTAACGTCCCTCCCACTGCAGGCGGGCGCTCCAGGCTCTGGGCGGGAGCTCCGGGCTCTGGGTAGGCTGTGCCGGTGCCCCTGCATGGGGGGATGGCCTGAGGGTTAGAGCCCCACTGCCAGCACCAGGCTGGGCCCCAGAGAGGCTGCCTGGCCCTGAGCCTACTCAGCATCCCATGGAAGCAACACAGGGGTACAATCCCAGAAGACAGGAGGCCGGTGTATGTGTGTCACACCCCAATAGCCAAATGGCTATGGAGTCAGCCAAGGACTCTTGGAAATAACAAAGAGCTCTTGGTAATAACTGGACATGAGAAGGAACAAGTTGTGACTGTGAAAGGGGGCCATGTGAAGGTAGGTAGGACAGCACTTTCCTGGGACAAACAGCCCTGTTCTAGTCCCTGGAGGTAAGTACAACACAGTGCAGTGAAAGTGCAGGAAGGAAGCCAAGAAATGAGCGTGGACTGTAGGGCAGAATCAAGACCAGTCAAGAGCCACAAAGCCTCCGACCAATTTCTAGAAATGTCTGAAGAATGGACTGTGCAAGACAACTAATTGGCATAGAAAGCAAGAAACCTGTCTTCAGGGCAGGGAAGCCTATCCACAAAAACGACCCTCCTCAAGCCTGGGCAGTTCTGCCAGGACCCTGGATATCACATCATCTGGATCAACACTGGAACCAGGACTGAAATCCCATCATCTGGATGAACACCAAAACCAGGACTGACAACCCCATCAGCTGGATCAACACTGGAACCAGGAATGACATTCCATCAGCTGGATAAATGCTGGAACCACAACAGCTGATCTCTTTTTCTCTCCCTTGTTTTTTCTCTTTCTTTCTCTTCCTCTATTTAATTCATCTCCTTGTCTCCGTTCCCTTTCCCCCCACCCGTTTGTCCCAAACCCACTCCCACAGAGTCTGTAATTTGTAGCACAGAGTGCATTTAGAGTAGGTTGTGACTAACATAGCAATTTCCATGCCAAGCGTTTAACTTAGGAATTAAACTTGGTGACTTTTAGCAGACCCCGTGACTTTTGTCGTTTCTTCTGATCATGAGCATTTATGAATCTTGGGTCCTTGTCTTCCCCTTAAGGGTGGATTCACAACAGGGTAGCTTTACCACGGACACACTACTAAAAGTTCTGTCTCAAGAAGACTTCCTCCTGGAACGAGTTTGTACCAGCTGGGTGGTTTTCCCAGTTAACATCCAGCCAGGTGAATTCCCCCATAAGGACAAGGGCACGTGATTTGGAGGTGTGACTTGCTCCCTTCCAGAATCATTCGTTGGTGTCATCATCCTGGCTGTAAATTCATGATTATGGTCTACCCCTCTAATTTAAACAGCAATAGTTTGCACATAGATGTCAGACATCATTCTGTCATTCTATTCTTCTGATACTTACTGATTTTTAATTTTCACCAGTACTTTATTAAATCATTCAGATCAATTCTCCCAAACACACAGGGTAAATCACTCTGTCTGTATAATAATTTATCATTTAAATCAGTGCAATAAAGAGGAGAATTTTGTACAAAAGGTAACCAGAATATAGATGATACATATGATAGTACCTTTCACGTTCTTCTGAGTTGGTAGACTGAAAATTTCCAGGAAACAGAGTATGAGAACAATATAGGGAAGATACAGGGCAATATATTCTGATTTATTAGTGTATCTTTTTCATTCTTCATGACAAAAAAAAAAAAAGGTGTCTTTTCTTGGTTCTGTCCCTACTAGAAATAAATCTAAATTCGTTGACATCTGTGCATTCCTGAGCTTTGCTTGTGCTGTGCCCGTTTACACAAGCTGAAGGTCTGGCCCCTTTCCACAAACTCAAGAACCATCAGAAATAAATGGATTGCAATCAATTTACCAAATGAAAACAAGTTGTTAATTGGATAATGGAAGGAGATGTCCAGAAAAGCAGGTCTGGCATTTCAGAAGGTTGGAGATGGGTAGTGTAGGATCAATGAATTCATAAAGTACAAGACAATTTAGCTGAATTTCAGACAATGTGGGATTAACTCAGTGATTATATAAAAATCACTTGATGGACAGCTGTCTT